>PVIH01001991.1:10374-207427 GCA_004025045.1 Sigmodon hispidus | reverse complement strand
GCCTGTCACCCTGCACAAAACTCAAATCCAAGTGGATCAAAGACCTCAACTTAAACCCAACCACTTTGAACTTGATAGAAAAGAAAGTGGGAAATACACTTCTACAAATTGGCACAGGCCACCACTTCCTAAATATAACACCAGTGGCACAGGCACTAAGACCAACAATCAATAAGTGGGATCTCCTGAAGCTGGGAAGTTTCTGCAAAGCCAAGGACACTGTCAATAGGACAAAACGCCAGCCTACAGAATGGGAAAAGATTTTCACCAACCCTACAGGTGATAGAGGACTGATCTCTAAGGTATATAAAGAGCTCAAGAATTTAGAGCCCAAAACCTTGAATAACCCTATCAAAAAATGGGGTACAGATCTAAAAAAGGGAATTCTCAGCAGAGGAACTACGATTGGCTGAAAGGCACCTGAAAAAGTTCTCTTCATCTTCAGCCATCAGAGAAATACAAATCAAAACAACTTTGAGATACCACCTAACACCTGTTAGATTGGCTAAGATAAAAGGTTCAAATGACAGCCTATGTTGGAGAGGATGCGGAGCATGGGGAACACTCCTCCATTGTTGGTGGGAGTGTAAGCTTGTTCAGCCACTTTGGAATGCAATATGGAGGTTTCTCAGAAAATTGAGAATCAATCTCCCCAAGGACTGAGCAGTACCACTTCTGGGTGTATACCCTAATGATGCACAGTCATACTCCAAAGGTATTAGCTCAACTATGTTCATAGCAGCATTATTTGTAATAGCAAGAACTGGAAACAACCTAGATGTCCCTCAACTGAAGAATGGATTAACAAACTGTGGTACATCTACACAATGGAATACTACTCAGCATTAAGAAAAAATGATATCCTAAAATTCACAGGCAAATGGATGGATTTGGAGACTATCCTCCTGAGCGAGGTATCACAAACTCAGAGAGATAAGCAGGGGATGTACTCACTCACTAGTGGTCTCTAAACAAACAAACAAGAAAAAAATCCAAGCATGCCCAAGCTGCAAACCAGAACCACTGAGCAGCTTGGGATCAGAAACACCTTGGACTGACCTTTTGAACCCCACTCCAACTATAGGAACACCTGACTCACTCTTGAGGGAGGGGGGACAAAACTGGATTTGGCCAGGAGTGGAGACTGATCCAAGCATTATTGGGTCAGTGGGACCATAGGACTGTCTGCTCCCTGCCCAGGGAGGGGATGGGGAGTTGCAGAGAAGAAAAATGACCAGATGTGGTGGGACGGGGAAGGGACCTTGAATAAGGATATACAGGGATGGAAAAAAAACTCAGAGGGAAAGCTGAACACAAAGTAAATATATGTGTAGCAATCTTACTTGCTTTACCACCCTTGATAAGCCATACTTATGATTCTTATCCTCTTTATAGTTATTGTTAACTTTTCAGCATTTTAAATTCATTTTACTGTTTTTTTGATAAATACAAAATAAAGAAGGAAAAAATAGTGTTTAAAAAGCCATGCAAATATAAAATATTCAGAGTCTGGATACTATATGCTTTTGTGTTGTCTTTGAGGTTTTTGACTATAGAGGAAGGAGAAAGAGTTACTAAGAGACATTGATTAAACAACCTATATATTTTAAAAATATTTTGACTTCAAAACTTGAACCAAAAGTTATGTTACTATGGAAAACAGGTTTTATTTTTATCTCCACAGATAATGAGTGGCTGTGGATTTGTTCTGGATTAAAGAAAATAAGGTTTGATTGAAAAAGACCTCCTGAAATATCTCCTGTGGTAATGGAAGGCCCCAGATGATTCAACATTTTAGAGCACCTCTGTTGCAGTTTCCTGTAAGCTCCATATCCAGAACAGCTTCAAGACTGCTGACTGTAATAGTCCAACTTCCCAGACTATTCCAGTCAGGATTTGACCATTATTTTAATTTTTTGGGGTCCCCATAAAGTTACCTGTAATGAGACTATGTTGTTACATTGTAAATAATTGTCCCACCTACTGATTTAATAAAAATACTGATTGGCTGAAGGCAGACAGGAAGTGTGGGCAGGGCTACCAGACTAAGAAAACTCTGGGAACAGTAAGAGCAGGGTAGAGATGCCAGAGAGAAGCCAGAGAGACACCATGGAGGTACCATGATGAGATGCCAACAGACGCAGAGAAAAGAAGTTGAAATGCTGTTTTGAGAAAAGGTACCAAGCCTCATGGCTGAACAAGATAAGAATCATGGGTTAGTTTAAGAGCAAGGGCTAGCAAGTTATATGCCTGAGCCCTAGGACAATCAGCAGATAATTAATATAAGCATCTGTGTGCTTTCTTTTGTAAGACAGTGGGTATACAGGTTTGGATCATGGCTGGACAGGCCAGAAACTATGTACTACAATTACTGGTGCCTTCAATTAGCAGAAAGTATTCTAGAGTCCTATGCTCACATTCCTAAAAAATGGATTGTGGATGTTTGTTTTTGTTTAGAGTGATTTCGATGCTAGCCTGGTCTACAGAGCAAGTTCCAAGACAGGCTCCAGAAAAACCTTGCCTCATCCTCTCACCCCCCCAAAATAATTATAGGTTAATTTAAATGTAAGAGCAAGTTAGTAATAAGCTTGAGTTACTGGCTGGACATTAATAAGTAATATTAAGCCTCTACATAAAATTATTTTAAAAGTGGCTACTGGGTATTTAGAGTTTCTGGTGGCACAGAAACTTCCAATTATATATTCCAAATTCACAAATGCTATTTTTTTCTCCTTTGTCCTCACATGCTGTGGTGACAGACATTATCTCTATGTCTTTTTTTCACTCTTCTGATAATAACATGAATTACAGACTTAGGGATTCCACATTCATAATCCATCATACTCTATCTTGAGGTACCATCTTAGAAATTGCATTTTTGTCTATAGATGGGAAGTGCAACCATTTAGTTCAGTATCCAGCTCTGACTCGCTCATTCATACTGATTCTAAACGGTATCTTTATTCTCTAGTCATAGCAGAGTATCCACCAGGCCTAATGACTGCAGTAGCTCACCCAATTCAGATTGCTATCAGATATAAGTAACTGTAGCTAAGATATATCAAGTACAATATGACATCCAATAGTTTACATATACTAACTCAGTTAACCTTGTCTTCATTAGGAATTTTATTGTTGTGAAGAGACACCAAAACCACTGCAACTGTTATAAAGAAAACATTTAATTGAGGCGGCTCACTTACAAATTCAGAGGTTCAGTCCTTTTGATGGGGAACATGGTGGTGTGCAGGCAGATGTGGTGCTGGAGTTGAAAGTCCTTACATCGTGTTAGAGAGGCAATAAGAAGTTGACTGAAAGTCACACAGAAGGAAGCTTCAGCAAAAGAGACCTCAAAGCCTGCCCCCACAGTAACACCCTTCCTTCAACAACACCACATCTCCTAACAGTGTAAATCCCTTTGGGAGTCGTTTTCTTTTAACCACCACAATTTTCATGACAGGCTTAATAAAATAAGCATCTATTAATTCTTTTTAATTTTTCTCTTGATTCTAGCCTTGACAGCCACTGACCTTTTCACTGTCTCCAGAGTTCCGCTTTTCCTGGATGTCATATAGCCGGGTCCTGCATTCTAGAGCTTTCTTGATGGGCTCCTTATACTTTTCAATAGGCACTGGCATCTTCCCACATATTTTCAGCAGTTGAAAGGTTATTTCTCTTTAGTTCTTAATAGTATTCCAATATGTAAATATACCACAACTTATTTATCCACTCACTTTCTAGTTTTGCCCTGAATCTGTACATATGAAGGCAAGCTCCTGAGGAAAGTAGCTCAACCCCTCCAGTGTGGTTGGTGGGAGGACAAGCGGCTCTGAGACAAAACACATGTGTCCCTGGCAATCATGTGGTCACTTGTTTACACAAACTCCTCTAGGTGGCTCACATTGGAAGCATCTCTCTCTCTCTCTCTCTTTTTTTTCTCCTCAGTGAGTCTATAGAAGCACTCAGAAATCTTACTGTAGGCCAGTGGAATTGACTGATAGGTAGTTGCTTTCTGCATAAACCTGACAATCTGAGCTCAAAGTCCAGAGCCAATGTAAGATGGAAAAACAGAATGACTGACTTCACAAATTTGTTCTCTGACCTCCACGTTCTTGTTACCCTCATAAACACACATGCGCGCACGCACACACACACACACACACACACACACACACACACACACTAAAAAAAAATTTTAAAAGAAACCTCATTCCAGCCTCATCTTTTGAACCTCCTTTGTACCAATGAGTCGAGCATATGTCTAATATATTTACTGGAAACCATGGAAACCCATATATTTACCCATGAGGATTTACCAAGTTAGTGAGAAAACATGTCACAAAAGACACCACTTCTAAGGTTGTGACATGTCTCTGACCACTCAGGACCATGACATCCCTCTGCAAAAAACAGAGGTGGTTCCTACCGATACATAGGCATCTGATGACTGTGACCTGGGGTGGAATATAGGTAGTCTCCCCTAATGATTTCTGGCAAATATTAAAACAACATCCCTTAACATCAGAAGCTGAAGAAAAAAAGAAAAAGGAGAGGAAGAAAAGAGAAAGAGGGATGAAAAGGAGAGAGAGAGCATGTGTGTAGCATGAATTCAGATTGTACTGAAAAAGACTCATAGCTGGATATCGGGGAAAGTCTGAAATACCAGAGAGAGGAAACACAACAGTCAAATCTCACCCAGCTATCCCCAGCCTCGCTCCTGGTCCCTTCTCTCTCTGCTGTTTTTCTAGGCTGCCTTAAATACCCTTCTCACCAGCTGTATCCAGTCCAGGTTAGGATTAAAGGTGTGAACTATTCTATTTGGTAATCAGCCATGAACTCACAGAAACATAGAAAGTTCTCTGTCTCTGGAGTTATGGGATTAAGGGTATAGGTCACCACTCCCAGCTTTCTCTGGGCTGGGATTAAAAGTGTGTGCCATTGAAGCCCAGCTGTTTAACCTTGTACTCAAAGATCAAGAAATTATTGAGTTGTGTCTGCCTAGTTTTTGACTGTGTGTTGATCTCGTGATATTTCAGGTTTTATTAAATATGCAATATATCACTACAAGAGATTTCAGCAGAAAGTAAGGCTTTCCCCCTTCCAGCCAGCAGCTCCCATAGTGTTCTTGTACCTCTGCAGTACCTTATAACTCTGTAGGACTTGACTCCTTGGGCTTGTCACATCACTTCTTGGCTTCTTCTGTTACGTTTCTCTCTCACAGTTAGCCTTGAACTGAATGATGACTCCTAGAAATTGTGAGATTGGTGGGTTAACCAAGAAATCCCACATCATCATTCAAGCTTTATGACTTTTTGATTCACAGAACTAAGTAATACTGTGACACTTGGGATATGAAGTGATGTTCTTATGAAATTTCATTTTATATATACATGAAAATAAAAATACTACAAGGAATATACTTTACATGTACAAGAGTTTAACTCATTGAAATCTGACATCTCTGTAGAAAGTAGTATTGAGATCAAAGCCAGGCCTGGTACTTCTGTCCTCACTGGAGTGGGATTCACCGGTTTTCTGGTAGGGTCCACACAGTCTGCACACCAGAGGCAGGTGCATCTCTATCTATATATATGACTTAGAAGTATGATGGTCTGCTCTGGGATTGTTGGAGGGTTCTCTGATAACAGGAGTATGTACCTTTAGCAGAGGCTCAGGCCACCTCAGAAGTGCAGAAGGCTCATAGGAGTCTAAACTTGGCAGTCTTAGGGAATTAAAGTGAATGCCTTCAGCATAAATTCATTTCTCTTCCTGGAAACATTCGGCTGAACCTTTGACTCAGATGTAGTTGATCACAACTAAAACTAATGATATAAATTATCTTGTTGAGTTAAAACAAAGGGATTTTTGCAGTGGGGCATTATAGCCTGCTCCCTTTAACTCCAGCTATTCTTATTCCAGGAAGTTCAAGAGCACTGGAGACTAGGAGCTTCTGGCCAGAATTTGCAACATAGCAAGACTTTGGCAATGCCTCATGCACTGCAAAGACCCATATGCAAATTTATACCTCCATTCTAAAAGGCTTGCATGGGAGTGCCCTGTTCATGTGTTGCTGCCAACACATAGGCTTATAAAGGTATGGTAAGGTATGCACCCTTATCTGGGCCTCCTGAAATATTTCTTTCCATGTGATTTCTGTTTGCTAAATTGTGTCAGGAGATTCATAGACTTAAATTAAAACTCCAGTACTTCAGGATGTGGCTTTATTTGGGCTTAAGTTCTCTTATTTATTCTTCATTGCTAGAGATAAAATCTTTAACATAGTAATTGAAGTAAAATAGGGTCATAAGGGTGGGTACTAATCTGTAATAAGAAAATATTGGGAAACTGACAGAGACACCTGGCACATACTTGCACACATAGATGACACATGAACAGTATAAAGGTTTTATCATCTGCAAACTATGCTGGAAGCTTCAAGAAAAACCAGTACTGCCAACATCTTGATCTTTGATTCCAGCCTCCAGATCTGAAAGAAAATAAGTGTCATTGCTGAAGCCACCCAAATGGTGGCACTGTACTCCATAAGGCAGCCATCAACAGCCCCCATACAGGTATATTCATCTCATTGTTACTTTTGCTCTGCATGAGCAACAAGTAGCAAAGCATTATTGTAATTTAACTACACAGCCTTCCCTTCTCCTAGAAACCAAGGAGAAAGCTTGTCAGCTCTGTTTTTCTCATACCAGCTGTTGCATTTTCTCAAAATAATGATCTATGAGCAATGATTCTGAATCAATTCCAAAGTTTATGATTGACACATAATTCTTCAGAAAAAATCATAATGTATATATATATATATCCTACTAAGTTATTGAATAAAAGAATTTTGTAGCTGGGAAGGCAACCATACAACTTATTAAGGAAAACATTTTTCAATGAAAAAAGTATTTTAAGAATTGTAGTAAAATATTTATTTTGATACTACCAACCAGTCTTCATAAACTGAAAGGCAAATCTGTCTTGACAAAAATCTTCAATTGCTTCTGACAGGGATAATTTTACAAATAATTTCAAATATAGGCTGGAAGGCTGGTTTTGGTATAATTAGAACTGGCTAATTATTAAAATCTACTCTTTTTTGATGGAATGCTGGGAATTCCTAGACCATGGAACCCCAGTCGTTTCTTCTGTTCACTGACCTTCTTGTTTCTAGGTGATAGTATAAATCCTCTTACAGGACTTTGACTCAGAACATCTGTGCTGGATAGCTCTATGTCAACTTGACACAAGCTATAGTCATCTGAGAAGAAAGTTCAATTAAAAAAATGCCTCCACAAGCTTAGGCTACAGGCAAGCCTATAAGTTATTTTACTAATAAGCATATAGCCCATTGTGTGTGGTACCATTTCTGGGCTCATGATGTTCTATAAAAAAAGAGGCTGAGCAAGCCGTGGGAAGCAAGGTAGTTAGCAGCACCACTCCATGGCCTCTACATCAGCTCTTGCCTCTAGGTTCCTGCCCTCTTTGAGTTCCCATCCTGACTTCCTTTTTTGATAAAAAGTGATATGGCAGTATACGCTAAATAAACCCTTTCTTTCCTCAGTTGCTTTGGTCACGGGGTTTTATCACAGTAATAATAACCCAAACTAAGATGAAAAGGGCTGGGTATGCAGCTCAGCATTAAAGCCTTGTCTAGCATAAGTGATGCTGATGCTTTAAGTTCAACTTCCAGTGTGAGTCCTTGTGCATGTATACAGGTACACACACACATACACTATGTAACAAACATGGTAACTGGCAGAGGCCTGTAGTCTGGAGCTTATGAACCAGCTTGGATTATGTAGTGAGGTCTTCTTTCAATTCAGTTCTCTCTAATGGCTGCTATTATTGAAGACTTTTTACATGCTTGACAGGCATTTGTAACTTGTATTTGAAAAGCTGTTCGCTCATTTCATTAGTCCACTTACTATTTCTTATTTATTTCTCTGAGACCCTTGCATATCCTAGATATTAATCTCTCACAGATATATAGCTAGCATGATTTTTTTCCATTCTGCAGACTGTGTCTTGCACTCAAGTACTATTTCTTTTGCTGCACAATGGTTTTTTTAACTGCATGAAGTCTAGTATTTCAATCACTGAATTTATTTCTTGAGCAAATAGACTCCTTTCAGAAAATCTTTTCCTACACTCCTACCTTAAAGTATTTCTTCTGTTTTTATTTCTAATTGTTTCTGAGTTTCAGGTCTAACATGAAGGCCTTTGATACATTTGAAGTTTATTTTTTGGTCAACATTTTAGCATAAAGTCAAAGAGATTCATGAGCCCCTATACCTAACTAAGAAGGTATGAACAGTTCAGGGCCTTTTGTGAAGAATACATGAGTTTTTCTTTTTTAAAGATGTGCATCTAGGTAGGTTGACCATACTCCAATGGGTGGCCCCATATCCAGAAGTGTATAGTTGGCACAAATTGATATTTGACCAGGTTGCTTCCTCCAGGCTAGCTAGCTCTCATAGTACTAAAAGGTAGTCTGACCCACATGTGAACCCTGTGAACTGCAATAATAACTGATGGTTTACTAATAGGCTTTTAAAAGACAAAGTTGAGAGTTAAGAAAGAAAAGTGTTGGGGTGGATTCTGGAGGAGTTATGCAGAGTAGCTGAAGGTGATCAAATACTTTCTATGAGAGTGGATATAGATTACATACTTAATAAAAACCTGCATATTAGGGGAGAAAGCACACAGTCAAATCCTAGGCAGACAGCTCAGATCCTTGAATACAAGGATAAACAACTGAGAGCCAATCACAAATACCTTTAATCCCAGCACAGGGCAAGCTAGGAGTAGTGACTTACACTCTATCCCACAACTCCAGAGACAGAACTTCTTCTGTTTCTGTGAGTTCAAGGCTACACATCTTTAATCCTAACCTGGATGGTTTAGGGTATATAAGAACTTGTAGAAACCCAGAGAGACAGAAGTGACTGGGAGAAGCAACTGGCAGACCAGAAGTGAGGCTGAGGAAGTTGCAAGACAGCTGGGTGAGAATTGACTGTGGTGCTTCCTCTCTCTGATATTTTAGCCTTCCCCTGATATTTGGCTCTGAGTTTTATTCATGGTACTACATATGAGGTTTCCAATGATTGAATAAAGAAAATTTTTGTTCCAATGATAGTCTTCATGCAAACAGAACAAAATGTAAAATAACTTTAAACTCATATGTAAACACAAAAGACCTTGCCTGGGTAGCCAAATAATACTTACCTATTCCAACATGATGAAGCCTGCCATTCTACACAAAGGCAATATGGCAAAGACTTGGAGTGTGATGTGTGGGCTCCTTTTAAACATAGCCAAAAGGATGTCCCAGAGCAGTTAGGTCATTTTAAATATGATTTGGTTAAACATGTAGCAATCATTTTAGTATGTTCTAATTGGCCAGGGCTAGTCAGAGCTAGTCAGGACTACAGTTTTCCGTTTTGGGGCAGGCCTGGACAAGTCCAGTGCCTTATCCTTATTTGATTATTACCTTGAGCTGTTGATTTTGGAGGCTGGCTGGCCTAGTACATACTGACTGTGGAGGCTGGCTCAGTGGCCCAGGACTTGCTATGTCCTATCTCTCTTGTTTCTGTGGTCAGAAGCACCAGTGATTAATTGTCCTTTGTTCATGGCTTTCTTAGAAACTGTCTGGTTCCAAGAAGTATAGACTGAGGGCTAGTTTTTAATCTGAGTTATTAGGATAGGCTGTGATGATATTTGCCTGGCTCTCTCACAAATACTGCTCTAAAAAAGTCATTAGAAGGAAAATTCCAACCCAAAAGAGGTTAACAACATTCATGTAAAGAGAAGGAATAAATAAAAGGGGAGAAATAAAAACTGTAAAAATAAAATAACAGGAATCACCAAACACTGCTTATTGATAGCTCTCAATACCAGTTATCTCAATTTCCCAATAAAAAGACACAGGCTAACAAACAGGAAACACAAACAGGATCCATCTTTCTGTTGCTTTCAAGAAATAAACCTCAACATCAAGGATAGACATCATTTTAGGGTAAAGTGTTGCAAAAAGATATCCTAAGCAAATGGACCTAAGAAGTAAGTTTGTGTAACCATTTTAATATCTTTCAAAATAGACATTAAACCAAAACTAATTCAAAGAGATAGAGAAGGACATTACATACTCATCAAAGGAAAAATTCATCAAAACAACATTACAGTTCTTAACAACTATGCTCCAAACACAGAGGAGCCAAGTCTGTAAAAGCAGCACTACTACAGCTTAAATCACATATTCACCCTCACACACTGATAGTGAGAGACATCAATACCTCACTCTTGCCAATAGGCAAGTCATCTTTTAGGGTTTATAAGTCATCCCACAACAGAATACCATTTATGCATGCAAAAGTAAGAACATTTATTTCTCAAGAGAAAAATTCTTGCATGCAGAAGTCAACCACACACACACACAAAAGGGTATCAGCCCTGAGAGAAGTGAGCCGATT
The DNA here is from genome assembly GCA_004025045.1 of Sigmodon hispidus. Classification (NCBI taxonomy): domain Eukaryota; kingdom Metazoa; phylum Chordata; class Mammalia; order Rodentia; family Cricetidae; genus Sigmodon; species Sigmodon hispidus. The sequence continues at coordinate 196,955 of PVIH01001991.1, read as the reverse complement.
TCTTTTAAGCACAACTAGGAAATTCCAGGGACAGTTAGGTTATCTCCAGCAAACTTAATTGGCTAATCAAGCAGCCATTAACATTAGTTTAAACTTGATTGGCTGTGGCATTTTGGGCCTTGTCAGGACACACCAAGAAATAGAGAGAGAGAGAGAGAGGGAGGGAGGGAGGGAGGGAGGGAGGGAGGGGGAGGGAGGGAGGGAAGGGAGAGGGAGAGAGGGAGAGAGAGGTTTCCATGACATCTGACATCTGTTTTTTTCTGATTGGCCAGCTCTAGTGTGACAAGACTGGGCAGGCTTCAGGGAGCACCAGTGTGAGCTGGGAAGGACTCTGCTGCCCCAGCCTCACTGTTTAATGGTGAAGTAGCCTGGGAGTTGGGATTAGGCACAGTTCCACATCCACACTCCCTTAGGGTACCCTGCCTGATCTTGGCTTAGTGCCAGCTCTGTGCTGAGGTTCCTGCTGCTTCCCAGCTCACATCCAGACAACAGAGAAATGCTAGAGCCAGATGACACCATAAATCATATGGATCTAGCAGATATTACAGTGCATCTCAACCAAACATCAAAGAATATATGTTCTTCAACACTTTCTTCAAAACTGACCACATACTGGGTCACAGAGAAAGTCTCAACAAATATGAGAAGTTTTAAATCAACACCTGTAGTCTATTAGGTTCCCATGGATTAAAGATAGATTTCAACAACAGAAACAAAAGAAAGCTTACAAACTCATGGAAACTGAGCAACTCTATACTGAATGAAAAAAAAAATGAAGCAAAGCTGGGAGTTAAAAAAGAAATATAAAACTTTTTAGAATTGAATAAAATTTAAAACACAATATATCCAAACTTAAAGGACATAACGCAAACAATTCTAGGGGGCACTACCCACCTATATTAAAAAACAACAAACAAAACTGTAGAGATTTCATACTCACAACTTAACAGCACACTTGAAAGCTCTACAACAAAAAGAAGAAATAACACCCAATAGGTGGCAAGAAACAATAAAACACAAGGGTGAAATCAATAAAGTAGAAATAAACAAAGCATTACTAATAATAAAATAAAAATTTGGTTCATTGAGAAAAATTTTAAGAATGATAAACCCTTAGTCAAAGTAACTAAAGATGGAGCAAGAAGATCAAAATTAATAGACTTAGAAACAAAATGGGGCATAACAGCAGACGGTGAGAAGATCAAGAGAATCATAAGGACTCATACTTTACAAACCTATAATTCACCAAACTGGAAAGCCTAAAAGAAACCAATGTTTTCTTAATGCATATCACCCACCAAAGTTAAACCAATATCAAATAAGCAATTTAAATACATCTATGACCCCTAGTGAAAGAGAAGCAGTAATTAAAAATCTCCCCAAAAAAGCCCAAGTCCAGATGGATTCAGTGTAGACCACTACCAAACTTTCAAATAAATATTACATCAGTTTAGATTTTTGTGGATTCAGTTTCCATTAAAATTTGTAAATCCATGTTTCTGAAGGGTTTGTTATCTTACTCTCCCTGATAGATATCTTTACATTGGTAGGCAAAGTTCTGAAACCACAATAACTGGATGATCTTGTCTTTCTAATTCTAGCATTCTACATTTAAAAATAACACAGAGCATGAAGCTTCTGTCTTCCCATTGCATGAGGGTCAGTGTATAGTTTGAGATGCTTTGCAGCTTTGCAGCTCTCTCCCCCATCAGGTTCCAGACATGGGATGCTTACTACAGCTCTTTCTGACATCATCTTTTCCTTGTCTGCCATCTTGCTCTAGAACAGCTTGCCAAATGAAGGAAACATGGTGCAAATCTGTTGTTCTATGAGCCTGCTTGAGGATTGTCTAAGAAAGCATTGATTCTATCCTGAGGCAGAACCAGGGAAATTTCTATGAGGTTTCTACATTTAAGACAATGACCTTGTCATGAGACCCTAAGAGCTTTTTATTCTATTTTGGAAGAGCATCAGGAATTAAGCAGTTTTATGAACATATCTCTGATCTATGACTGGTATGTAGTGTGCCACTCTGTGCCTTCAGTCTTATGGCTGGAATTAATGGTTCTAGAATAGAACTGATGTTAATTAGCACAATCATACCATTTGTTTCCATGTCAGAGTTAGGGTGATTTTTCACATAATTCAGTGAAGGATCACTGTAAGAGGTAAAGTTTATGATTCAGCTCTTAATGGTGCTTCTCTGCTAAGGCAATTTAGTATTTACATGGATCTTCTGAGAGAAAAGCTGCTGAAATAATATCATCAACTTCAAAAAACTGTTTAAAGGGCTTATTTAGTATCAATGCACTGTGTGCAGTTACTGTTTTGTTCCTTTCAAGAGTTCCAGGAGAACATGGCCTACAAATGTCCCGGTGTGCCTGAGCATTATTTAATTTACAAAATTTAATTCAAGCTTCTTTTTGTAGATTGAAATTTGGGGGAATATTCTGCAAAAGTTTGCAAATGTACATCAGAATGAAGCCCTAGGCTTACAACACATTAAAACACCTAAGATCACAGGAGCCAAAGGGAGACATTACAATACCCAGCAGGAACTGATGTAAAGTGGATGCAAGCAAAGTGGAGGCTGGTGGCCTAGAGTGCTTTCTGGGGGAGTCCTCACATCCCTCTTGGTGCCTAAGCCTCTCAGTTTTCTCTCCTAATCTATATCATTCTATTAAGCTGCAAATCAACTCTGTTTTTCCATCTCTTCCAGATCACACCCAGGGGATCTTATCTATTTCCTAAAACTCTTGTTTTGCTATGCTATGAGCCACCAATTATAAAAATAAATTGCATATTTTTCTTAATGTTTTGAATAGCATGTTTTCCTTAACACTATTATTCTATTTTATGTTTAATGGCATTTTCGTATTAAAATTATTAAAGATGCAAAGTACTCTCAGAACAAAAGAAGTCAGACTAACATTGAAATTATAAACCTGCAAAGCTTGAATTGAGAATTTCAAATGAAAGCTTTTGAATCTTTGTTAATTATCTTTTGATTTGTGCAGATAGCATTTTGCAGTGGGCAGCAGAATGTCTGCTTTCTCTGAAGTCCTGCCATCTATTGGTAAAGTCATATTAGAATTTATCCTAACAGCAATTTAAATACAGCCATGACAAGAAAACCTTTTTGTTCTTGAAATAGAAAATAGGCACTTTCTTTGCATAATTATGTAAAAATTTCAAAAGCATACTCTTTGTGATAAAGCTTTAAACATAGTTTCAGTGCCAATAATCAAGCATGATTACTTTTTCTAGGCTTTTTGTAGTTTGGATGAGTCTAGCTGCAACTTCCATGTGTTGGTGTTGGTACCCAGTGTGATGTTCAGATGTGGGACTTTTGAGAAGTCGCATGTGTTTGTTAGCATTCTTTCAACTTTAGATAGTAACATTGTGGTTCACAGTTTCCGAGCTTTCAGACCATGGTTACTTTCCCGGGCTTCTGGGCCTGGGCAAGGAGCACATCATAAACACAGGGTAGTAAAAACTGCTTACCTCTTGGTAGTAAGAGATCAAAGAGAAAAATCCCCCTATTCCACAATTTCCTTTAAGGGTATACTTATACTTACCCCAAAGGTCCCTTTTAAAGGTTTCTAGTGTTTTCTAAGAATGTCATGTTGATGACCAAGACCTTGCCAAACTTGCAGTTGGGATAAATTTCAGACCCAAAGTAGCAAAGGACTTAGTGGCAGATTCTCTAAAGGGTATAAAGTAGCTGCTGTGAGGTTTCAAATTCTCCTGACTCAGCCTTGACAAAGTCCTGAGCTTGATGAGCTTGTTTGTCCCAGGGACACTACTGCTTGCTCCCAACCACACTCCACTATGACATTCCTCCATGAAGTGTTATTCAGACCATACATGCTGTTTAAACTTCCACTGAGTTGTCTTTTTTTTTTTAAAATTGTTAGTTTTAGCTTGAATCATATATTTAACTGTTGTCCTTAAAACAGAAATGACAACAACAAATTAATCAGGCACAGTATATCTGAATGGAATTAAGGTCACAGCTGAACAGGAATTGAACAAGATGAGGTAGGTGCTTGATAAATATAATACTATATCTTTCCAGCAAATTTTATTTAACCTAGAAACAACCTAGATGCCCCTCAACTGAAGAATGGATTAACAAACTGTGGTACATCTACACAATGGAGTACTACTCAGCAGTAAGAAAAAATGATATCCTAAAATTTGCAGGCAAATGGATGGATTTGGAGAATATCCTCCTGAGCGAGGTATCATAAACCCAGAAAGATAAGCAGGGGATGTACTCACTCATTAGTGGACTTTAAACAAAAACCTAAGCATTTCCAAGCTGCAAACCACAACCACTGAACAGCTTAGGATCTAGAACACCTTGGACCAGCACCTTGGAGCCTATTTCCTCCAGAGGAACACCTGACCCAGTCTTGATGTTGGGGTGAGGAAAGAGGATCTGCCTGGAGTGGCTGATGAACTAAGCCATATTGGGACATTGGGACCTCCTGCCCTAGCTGGGGAGAAGATAAAGTGATGGGGAGAAAAGTGAATGGCAGGGAGAGGCAGGAGGGGGGAGGGAATTTGAACCAGGGGATACATGGATAAAAAATATGACTTTATTCATAATAAAAATAAATAAATAACATTTTTTCATTTGTCTTATATACTGACCACAGTTTCCCCTCTGAATTCCATCTACCCCTCCCCTTCCACTCCTCCTCTGTCTTCATTCAGAACGCAGCAGGCCTCTCATGGGTTTGAACAAAGAAAGCATGGTGCATCATGTTGAGGCATGATTGAGTTCCTCCCCTTGCAAGAAGGTGTTGTAGTATGTTTCTGGTCCGGACTTTCAGGTCTTGGCCTGAGGTTCTGACCCATTGACTGGCAGTCTCACAGTGCCACAGAGACACACAGATGCTTACATTAATTTTTTGCTGATTGACCTAGAGCCCAGGCATATAACTTGCTAGCTCTTTATCTTAACTCAACCCATAATTCTTAGCATGTTCAGCCATGATGCTCAGTACCTTTTCTCAGCAGCATTTCAACTTCTTTCCTCTGTGTCTCCTGGCATCACTGTGGTGTTTCTGCTCATCTCATCTCACTGGCCATTCTCTGGTACCTCTGCTCTGCTCTGAGAAGCCCCAGAGTTTTCTTAGTCTGGTAGCCCTGCCCACACTTCCTGTCTGCCTTTGGCCAATCAGCATTTTTACTAAAGTAGTAGGCAATTATTTACAATAGAACAGAATACAATCCCACTATATCAAGGCTGGGCAAGGTAATCTAGCATGGGAAACATGTTCCCAAAAGCTGGCTAAATTGCAGGGACAGATCCTGATCTCATTGCTAGGAGTCTTACAGAGAGACCAAGCTACACAACTGTCACAAACATGCAGAGGGGCTAGGTAGGTCCCATGGAGGCTCCCTAATTGTTGGTCCAGAGTCTGTGAGCTCCTATAAGCTCCAGTCACCTATCTCTGTGGGTTGTCCTTTCACTACCCCACTGACTCAAGCAATCCTTTCTTCAGCAAGACTCCTGAATCTCAGCTATGTGCTTGGCTATGGATCTCTGCATCTGCTTCCCTTAGTTACTAGATAGAGTACCTCTGATGACAATTAAAGTAGTCACCAATCTGATTATAGTAGATGGCCAGTTCCGGCACCTTCTCCACTGCTGCTGTGTGTCTTTAGCTAGGTTTATTCTTGTATATTCCTGAGGATTTCTCTGGCATCAAGTTTCTCCCTAAAAGGCCCCCTATCAAGAAGTTTTACTACTCTGGCCCTTCTTTCTGCCTCCAACCTGCCTTCTGCACCCAGCGCTCCTAACACACTCCCTCAGGTTTTCCCATCTCTGCATCCTCCCTTCTTCTCCCTCAATTTACCCAAAATATCTCCTTTATCTCCATTTCCCAGGGAAAACCATGAATCTATCTTTGGGCCCTCCTTATTTTTTAGCCTCTCTGAGGCTGTGGATTTAGGTTGGTTATCCTATACTTTATGCCTAATAACAATTTATGTATGAGTATATACTATGTTTGTCTTACTAGGTCTGGGTTACCTCACTCAGAATGATTTTTTTCTATTTCCATTGATTTGCCATTAATTTTCATCAGGTCATTTTTTTTTACACATGAGTAATATTTCATTGGGTAAATGTATTACATTTTTCTTGTTCATTCTTGGGTTAAGGGGCATTTAGGTTCTTTGCATGTTCTGGCTATAATAATAATAATAATAATAAAGCTAAGAAAATAGTTGAGAAAATGTCCTTGTAGTATGATTGAGCATCATTTGGGTATATGCCCAAGACTGGTATGGCTGGATTTTGTGGTAGTTTGATACCCAGTTTTCTAAGAAATTGCCATATTGATTTCTCAAGTGGCCGTACAAGTTTTCACTTACATACAACCATAGAAGAGTGTTTTCCTTACTCTACATCCTATCCAACATGAGATGAAATCAGCATTTTTGATCTTAGTCATTCTGATAGGTATAAGATGGTATCTCAGAGTAATTTGATTTATATTTCTTTAATGACTAAACATGTTGAGAAATGCCTTAAATGTCTTTTAACCATTTGAAATTCTTCTGTTGAGAATTCTGTTTAGATCTGAATCTTATTTTTAAGTAGATTATTTGTTATTTCCTTGGTCTCCAAACCAAGGAAAGCACAGGGCCAGATGAACTCAGCACAGAATTATACCATACATTTAGAAGGACCAATGTTTCATGAATTATCCCACAAAATAAAAGAGGAAATACTGTCCAGTTCATTTTTTGAGGCCACAGTTACACTGATACTCACCACAGAAAGATAAAACAAATAAAGAGAATCACAAAATACTTTCTCTTATGAACACACATGCAAATTTTCTCAATAGAATACTTGCAAACTGAATCTAAAAGTACATTTAAAAAATTATCCATCATTGTCCTGGCTAATTTTATGCCAACTTGACATGAACTAGAGTTATCTGGACAGAGGGAATCCCAATAGAGAAAAATATTTCCATAGGATCTAGCTGGAGAGCATTTTCTTAATTAGTGGTTGACAGGGGAGGGTCTGGTCTATTGTGGGTGGTAGTATCTCTGGCTGGTGATCCTAGGTTTTGTAAGGAAACAGGCTGAGCAAGTCATAAGGAGCAAGCCAGTATACAGCATGCCTCCATGTCCTCTGTATTATCTTCTGCTCCCATACGTATGCCAGAAATACACACTGGAAACAATAGCATTTTCAACAAATAGTACTGGTCAAACTGAATGACAGCATATAGAAAAATGCAAATAGATCCATACTTAAGACCCTGCACAAAACTCAACTTTAAATGAGTCAAAGACTTCAGTATAAAAACCAGCTACACTGAACCTGATAGAAAAGAAAATGGGGAATAGCCTTAAACTCATTGCCACAGAAAAATACTTTCTGAACAGAACACTATTAGCCCAAGCACTAAAATCAACAATTAATAAATGAGAGATCATAAAACCGAGAAACTTCTGCATGGCAAAACACACTGTCATTTGGACAAATTGGCAGTCTAGAGAATTGGAAAAGATGTTTTATCAACTACACATCCAATAGAGGGCTATATCCAAAAACATAAATAACTCAACAAAATAGATATCAAGAAAACAAACAACCAATTTTAAAAAATGTAAAACAGATCTAAACAGAGAATTTGAAACACAGGAAATGCAATTGGCTAAGAAATATGTAAAGAAATGTTCAATATCCCTACCCACCACTGAAGTGCAAATCAGAACTACTTTGAGATTTTATCTTCTACCCATCAGAATGGCTAAGGTGAATAAAACAAGTGAGAGTTCAGGTGAGAGAAAATGTGGAGTAAGGGGAGCACTCATACATTGCTGATGGGAGTGCACACTTATACAATTACTATGGAAATCAGTGTGGCAGTTCCAAATGAAGATGGGAGCAAATCTACTTCAAGATCCAGCTATACCTTAACTCTTGAGCATTATACTCAGGGTACTTTTTATGCTACCAAAAGAGAAATATAGACACAAACCCTTTGGTTTAAAACCATAGGCTACCTGCAACATAAGCTAGAACAATGGTGGTACAAAGCTCTTGGAAGTCAATCAATATCTCATTAGTCTTTAGGCTCACTCCATGAGAGGGAACCCATTCTTGATGCTGCTTGGGTGACCAATAACCAGAAATTAGATAGCCCTATGTCTTAGGATAAAACCAAGTACACTGTTCTAAAAAAGAAGTGCAGCAATAAAAAGGAAACTAAAGATATTCTGCTATATACATAGGTCAGTGCCTTGCTCAGCCATCATCAGAGAAGCTTCCCCATGCAGCACATGGGAACAAATACAGACACACAGCCAGTCACTATGCAGATAATGAGAGACCTTGAAACATTCAGTTCTAAATGGGATGTCTCTATCAAATCCTTCTTCATGGAACTCAGGGAACTCTGTGGAAGAGGAGGAGGAAAAAGTGTGCAAGAGGGATGAAAGATAACACAAAAACAAGTCTGTCTAAATCAACATGAACAAAGTTTACATGAATTCTCAGAGACTAAGGCAGCATGCACAGGTCTGCCAAGTCCTCTTTATATACATTTCCAGTTTAATGTTTCTATGAGATGATTCATGAGTGTGCAAATAAGTAGGTCTCTGTTTCTTCCCTTTTCTCTGGCTCTTTTCTATCTGTTTGCCTTGCTCATTTCTGATGTATTAGTTTTGTCTTTATCTTTTTATATTTTATGTTGTTATTTTCTCTTAGAAGACTGTTTTCTTTTCTTTCTTTCCTTTTTTTTACATTTTTGATTTAAAAGGTTTTTTTTTAAAACATATCTACTGCATATGTAAAACATTCCCCTCCTCCCACTCATATCCCAGTTTCTCCCCATCCTACTGCCCTCCACTCCTCAAAGAAGGAACCAACAATGTCTTGGATATCAAGTTGAGACAGGACCAAGCCTCTTCTCTTAATATCAAGACTAAGCAAGGTATCTCTCTATAGGAAATGGATTCCAAAAGCCAGTGCATACACTACGGATAAATCTTGGTCCTACTGCCAGAGGCTCCACCAACTTCTATAGCTACACAACTGTCATCCACATTCAGAGGGCCTAATCTGTTCCCATGCATGTTTCTCGGCTGTCAATTCAGAGTCAGTGAGCTCCCAATAGGTCAGCTATCTCTGTGAGTTTCCCTTTCATGATCTTGACCCCTTAGCTTATATATTCCTCCTTCCTCTCTTTGACTGGATTGAGAGTTGACTCTAGTAGGAGCCTGTTTTCTAATGAGAGTCAGAAAAGGAATCGATCTGAATGGGAAGAAAAGTGTGAAGGAACTGGAAGAAATAGATGGAGGGGAAAGTGTAAACAAGATATGTGAGAAAAAAATAATATATTTTTGATAAAATGATTGTAGGATCCAGGAGTTTGTTGTGAGATCATGACTTTTAGTAATGTTAGAGCCCCATGAAGTCTCAACAGCATGACTACCCAAATATGAGCACAGTAAGGATCACACCAATAGACATGCCAAAATGGATGGGAAAAAAAGCCCACAAGGTCTCAACCCTACACACACACACAATACACACATATGCATATAATAACAATTAGTAAAAGAAGAAGCTATTAATTTAAATTTAAAAGCCAGAAAAGAAAGTTATAAAGATGGGTTTGGAAGGGAGAAATGTAAAGGGAAAATGGTATAATTATATTATAACCTCAAAAATAAAAATAATAAAAAATTTAAAGAGGACAAAAAATTTTGGCATTTTACTGACTTGGCATTAATTATTGCTAAAGATTTTATCTAGTCTAAGCTTACCACTGCTGATTTCTTCACTGAAATCAGAATCAGCCTTTTAAGGCTTCTGATGTGTACTGAAGAACATCAGCTCTTCTGGAATCCTCCAGTCTTTTGGTGCTGTATTAGGAGTGCTGACACACCAGTCTGTGAGTTAAGTAGCTGCTGACTTCTCTGGTGTGAGACAACCACACTTTTATCTTCAGGATGTTGTAAACTAACCTAATAAGTTCTTTTAAAATACATTCACGAGCATCTTTCCCCTCATCCATATCTCAGCCCATAACTTTGACAGAAGCCCACTACTATACTGGAGGCTACTCTAGAATCTGAAACCCCAGGTAAGATCCTGCCCAGAAAAATCAAATGCTTCCTCAGAGCCTGACCAGCACATATCAGCACATATCCCCTAGTCTCCTCTCCTGACCCAGAAATCATGCAGAAGCCCACTGCTCTACTGGAAGCCACTCTGATATCTGGAACCTCAGAGGCTACATGAGTATTCAAAACTCCAGAGGCCATGCCTATACACAGAGACCCAGGACTCCAAAGGCAATACTGGCATCCAAAACTCCAAATACCATGCAGGCCACCAAAATCCTTGCAGAAACACTCTACTTAAACAGAAGACTCTGGTCACTCAAATGAAAAGACAAGAAAAACAAAACAAGACATAAACCAAGGGTAAAAACACTTAATGCAATAAAGATAAACTCAGAAATAGGCACTTAGACCTATTATGACCCCAAATTCAGATGCCTAGAGGACAGTGTAAGAACACAACAACATCCAGGGCAATATGGCATCACCTGTTATTCTATTACAGCAAGCCCCAGATATTCCAACATAAGTGAACCATGAGAAAATGATGTTAAAACCAATTTTATGAAGATAACAGAGATCATTAAAGAGGAAATGATTAAATTCCTTGAAGAAATCTAGAACAACACAAATAATTAGAGGAGATGAATAAATCCCTTTAAAAAAGAAAAAAAAAGTGAAGGAAGTGAAGAAAACTATTCAAGACCTGAAAATGGAAATAGAAGCAATAAAGAAAATGCTAACTGAAGGAATTCTGGAGATGGACCTAGGTAAGCAAACAAGAACTACAGTTACAAGCAACACCAACAGAATGCACAGGCTGGAAGAGAGAATCTGACACACAGAAGAAACAATAGAAGAAATTGATACATTGGTCAAAGAAAATGTTAAATATAAAAAATTCTAACAAAAAATACACAGGAAATCTAAGCCTTTATGAAAAAACTAAACTTAAGAATATTAGAAATACAAGACAGAGAAAACTCTCGGCTCAAAAGCTTAGACAATATTTCCAACAAGGTCATAGAAGAAAAGTTTTCTAACCGAAAGAAAAAAAAAAGATGCCTACAAAGGTACAAGAATCATATAGAATACCAAATAGTAAAAAGAGAAAAGAAAAGCCCTATCACCACATAATAATCAAAATACTAAACATACAGAAGGAAAAAAAAGAATATTAAAAGCTGCAAGAGAAAAAGAGCAAGTAACATATATTGGTAGATATATTAGAACTACACCTGGCCTATCAGTGAAGACTCTAACACCTAGAAGGGTTTTGAACTAATGTCTTACAGTCTCTAGGAGAACACAAATATGAACCTAAACTATTATACCTAGCAAAACTTTAAATCACCATACATTGCAAAACAAGATGTTCCAAGGTAATGTAAAATTCAATATCTACAAATTGAGTCATACAGAATGTATACATTGTGATAGGAGACAACTTCCTTAATAGAACATCGATAGTTCAGGCACTAAGAATGACAATTGATACATGAGACCTCATGAAACTGAAAAGCTTCTGTAAGGCAAAGGACACCATCAATAGGACAAAATGGCAGCCTACCGAATGTGAAAGACCTTCACTAACCCCACACCTAACAGAGGGCTAATGTCCAAAATATATAAAGAACTCAAGGAACACCAACAAACTAATCTAATTTTAAAATATGGTACATGTCTAAACAGAGAATTCCCAGCAAAGGAATTGCTAATGGCTGAGAAGCACTTCAGAAAATGTTGACCATCTTTAGCCATCAGGGAAATGTAAATCAAAGTGACTCTGACATTCCATTTTATACCTCTCAAAATGGCTAAGACCAAAACCACAAACAATCCTGCTGCCTCTACCTTACAAATGTTGGAATTATAGTCCTGAGCCACCTTGCTTGCCCATAACTTCTAACTTTAAAAGGACTTCTTTCAGGCTGAGGATATGTTTCAGTGATAAAGTATTATTTGATTTGAATTGAATCAAAGTATTTGATTCACTCCCTCCCCTTCACACACACAAAAACAGGCACACATTTTAATTGTGATGCTGCCTAATTTAAAACATAGTGAGATTCAAAAACATAGTGGGAGGAAACTTAAAATTTGAAAGGAAAGAAACATCTAAAAACCTACAGATGTACATGCCATTTAAAAACTCTTTTGAGATTCATTTTCTCTCATTTGCATGAGTGTTTTGTTCAGCCACTCTGGAATGCAGTATGGTGGTTTCTTAGAAAATCAATTTCTTAGAATCAATCTCAGCAAGGATCCAGCAATACCACTACTGGGCATATACCCTAAAGATGCACATTTACACTCCAAAGGCATTAGCTCAACTATATACATAGCAGCATTATTGGTAATAGCAAGAACCTGGAAACAAACTAGATGCCCCTCAGCTGAAGAAGGGATTAACAAGCTGTGGTACATCTACACAATGGAATACTACTCAGCAGTAAGAAAAAATGATATCCTGAAATTTGTCTCTATATGTGTGTGTACCACATGCATGCCTGAGACCTGCCGAGGTTAAAGGAGGGGAGGGAGTCAGTTCCTTTGGAACTGGAGTTAGGGACAGTTGTGAGCCACCATGTGGGTGCTGGAAACTGTCCCTGAGTCCTCTTCAACAGCAGCCAGTGCTCTTAACTGCTAAGTCATCTCTCCAAATCCTCTAATCACTAAAAAAATAAAAATGAACTGCTTTAATAAAGATAGAAACAGAGTGTCTCAAGCTCTTTACCTCTCCTATAATTGGTAAGTCCTCTATCCTTGGCAAGTGTCATAAAATTAAGTTACCACCCTTGACTCCAAAAGGATTGTTTTAAATCTAAATACTAGCAGCTTGATAACATAAGAGGATGGAACTTAAAAAAAAAAAAAAATAACAGTGTAGACTAAAGCCGTCACAGTCACCGCCAGGAAAACAGAATGTCCCCGTTATTAGATTAATGCTAATCATCATCCAGGCACCAAATGGCAGCCTGGAGACTTACTGAGGGAAGATTTGCAGATTAGTTCTCCTATTTGAGGCTTTCTGGGACAAAGCAATAAATGGAACTAAATTAAAACACCGTAAAGTAACTTGTTTTGTCTGTTACAAAGATTGTCTTGTACTGGTTTCGGTTCTTACAGCTGAAAAGAAAGCAGGTTAGGACTGGCATACGCCAAGAGCACTGGATGCTCAACATTCCAGGGCAGCTGGGATACTACTCCTGACTCTATAGCTACATCATGCCTCAGCAGTTCCCACAATAAATTGGAAGAGAACAACAAGGCCCAGCCAGAGCGAGGTGCAGGGACGTTTCCAAAATCTCTCATAACATGGAGGGGGGGGGCGGGCAGAGGAGACTCCCAAACTGAACTGCAGATTCAGGGGAGATGTCTAAGGGTGGCAGAGTATCATCTGTTAAGTATTCCAGGCACTCCACATGGTGAAGCCAACATGGCTGCGGCAAGAGGCACCTCGTACGGAGGCACACCCCTAAACATGGCTATGTAAACCCATGCACTCCCCTTATCTTAAAGAGACGCCATGTTGCGGTCTGTCTCTCCTCCTCTCCTATTTCTCTGCTCCTGTACCTGCCTGGGTACTTTCTTAAATAAACCCAAGTGTGGCTTTGGTAGTGTGAGTATGTGTGTGTGTCTCTTCTCACACGCAAAACCAATATCAGCAATAGGATGCTTAGTGTTCACTAGCTCCTTCTGTTACCAGTGCTGTGACTGCCCAGATGGCCAGATCAGGTAGGCTATGGAACAAGGAAATACAATATCCAGAGGAAGGCATGTAACCCTTTTCCTAAGAGTGGAAAATACTAAAAACAATGTTACTCTGATGTGGGATCCCTACTTTTTAACTTAATGCAGTTTAGCTAGAGCAGAAACTCTCTCACATATTAATATTGATCAAAAGAGGTTAAAATGGGGTTTTCACCACCCTTCCCAAATCAACAGGTTTGGTTAACCGTTTAGAGTAGGGGAGATGTAGGATATTGGATATTTCACTCATCATAATCTCTCAATTTTTATTATTTCATATTACCACAAACTTTCAAGGAATTACTGAAGCTAAGGTCAGTATGCATGATTGAAGTCTTAGTCACTGTCCTTTTGAAGAGATAGTATGACCAAGGCAACTCTTATAAAAGAACACATTTAATTGGGGGCTCACTAAATTTTCCAAAGTTCCATCTGTACTATATTGGCAGAGAGCCTGGCAGCATGCAGGAAGGTGTTGAAGCAGTAGCTGAGAGCTATATCCTGATCTGCAGGCAAAGTGAGGGGGGGGGAGAGAGAGAGAGAGAGAGAGAGAGAGAGAGAGAGAGAGAGAGAGAGAGAGAGAGAGAAAGAGAGAGAGAGAGTGTTTGGGCCTGGTGTGGGCTGTTGAAACCTCAAAGCCAACCGACAGGGACACAATTCTGCCAATAATTCTTCTATCTTTTTAAATAGTTCCACTCTTTGATGCCTAGGCATGCGAATATATTAGTCTATGGGAGCCATTCTTATTCAAACTACAACAGTTGGTTAAAAAGATAGGACAGAAAGATGCAGTATAAACTACCTAGATTTAAATTACCAATGTTTTTGCTATTTTGTTTCAGAAAAGGTTTATTCACTATTGCAATAATTTGTCTTAGTATTATTTTGAGCTAGTATAGATATATTAACAATATTGATACAATACAAATAGCATCAACATAAAGGTTAAAAACCTCCATATTATAGATGGTGATATATCTCAATGTAGGTTGCTTACTTGGCATACACAAGGCCACTGGACCAGATTTCTAGTAGGGCAAGAAGAATAATTTCAAAATACATAATAAATCTATCACAGTAAAATATAAAAGTACATATAAAAAGAAAAAGATATTACAAGAATTTTGTCACCAGTCTGCTAGCCAATTAAAAGGATCATATGGGGCCATAGGGTGGAGCTTTTATTGGAGGTGTACGTGATCAAAAAAGATAGGGCAGGAGGGAGGAATGCATAGGCCTTTTTGAAAGGATGAAGGGGTGGCTGAGGTGGTGACATATCAGTTAGTGACTTGGCTTGGATTTTTTGTTCTGTTTTGTGATTATTTTGCATGGATGGCCGAGGAGGTAACATATCAGCTAGTGACCTGGTTTTGATTCTCTGTTATGTTTTGTGATTATTTTGCATGGATATTGCTTGTTAATAAATGGTAAGGTAATCCCTGTCTTCCTTCATCAAAAAGCTTTTGAGACAGGGTCTCACTATGGAGCCCTAGTGACATGGACTTGCTATGTAGACCAGGTTAGCCTGGAATTCACAGAGATTCATGTGCCTCTGACTCCCAAGTGATGTAATTAAAGGTGTGCACTATCATGACCAGCAAAAAAGAAAAATTAAAATAGTTGAACTATAATTTCACAAAGTATATATAGTCAATAGCAATATGCACTATGATTTTACATCATTTTATAGGTTATTTTTTCTTGTGTATGTAAAGCTATATTATTCTGTATAATTTCATAGCACATTTTGGTGATCTTATTTTAATTCATTGTATAAATGTGTCATGAATGCATGAACTGTTCATAATTTCTTCATAAATAATACCACATTGAACAACTTTCTACATATCTTCATTAGGTCTTATTTTCAGAAGTAAAGTAGGTGGGTAAAAAGTAGCGAAATTTTTGAAACTTTCAATATGTATTACCAATTTGCTTTTCTAAATGTGGCAGTTTATGCTTCTAAAAAAAATAATCTCATTTCTTAAAACCTCTGTTGGGGCTGGAGAGATGGCTCAGCGGTTAAAGAGCACCGTCTGCTCTTCCAGAGGACCCGGGTTTGATTCCCAGCACCCACATGGCAGCTAACAACTGTCTGTAGTTCCAGTTCCAGGCAAAACACCAAGGCAAATAAATAAATAAATATAAATAAATAAAGCTTTTTTTAAAAAAAAAAAACCTTTGTCAATATTAACTTATATTTTTCTCTTGCTTTTACCAATTTTTTTTCAAAGTTTCTTTTTTATTTTTTATTATGAATAAAGAAGTCACATTTTCTATCTGTGTATATCCTTATTCAAGGTCCCTTCCCCCTCCCACCACATCAGGTCATTCTCTCTTCTCCACATCTCTCCATCTCTCCTTCCCAGCATGGGCAGGAGGTCCTAAGGTTCCAAGGTCCCAATATTGCTCAGTTCAGCCTCCATGCCTGGCAGATCCAGTTTTATTCCCCCAACATCGAGACTGAGTCAGGTGTTCCTCTAGGGGGAATGGGATCCAGGGAATCAGTCCAAGGTGTTTCTGATCCCAAGCTGTTCAGTGGTTGTGGTTTGCAGCTTGGGCATGCTTGGCTTTTTCCTTTTTTGTTTAGAGACCACTAATGAGTGAGTACATCCCCTGCTTATCTTTCTGGGTTTGTGATACCTTCCTCAGGAGGATATTCTCCAAATCCATCCATTTGCCTGCAAATTTTAGGATATCATTTTTCCTTACTGCTGAGTAATACTCCATTGTGAAGATGTACCAGAGTATGTTGATCCATTCTTCAGTTGAGGGACATCTAGGTTGTTTCCAGGTTCTTGCTATTATGAATAATGCAGCTATGAACATAGATGAGCTAATGTTTTTGGAGTGCAAATTTGCATCTTTAGGGTATACACCCAGAATTTTATGAATATAAACAATACATTTTTAAGTTGAAATGTTAAAATTATAATCCACTAATATTTTAAGGCACTGTGTATTTATTATTTAGTTTTTAATTAGATGAGCAGAAGATAGAAAATGAAACACCCATGCTAAGCAAGCATAGATTAATAACTAGATAGAAAGCAATTTTGTTTCTTTCCCCCTCCCAAATTTCCTCCCTCTCCTTCCCTTATTTTTATCTCTTTTCCTTTCTCTTTCCTTTAAATGGGTGCCACTTATTTTGCTGGTTCAGCTTTCCAAGTAATGGGACTTCGGGTTTATTTTGAATTTCCTGTTCAATATGAAAAAAAGAAACTCTTAGGCCTCAGTCTGTCAAGGATGAGTTAAAGGAAAATGACGGGACTTTCAGGCTTGGTGGTCTGACACTGCACCTGCTAAAATCAGATGGTAAGGACAGGTGATAGGTAGATTCTGGGGTGAGGAGGCCTGGAAAATGGGATGAAACTGAGTGGACCACAAAAAACCCAGACAGAATCACAACGGGAAGGTAAAAGAGGAATGTAAACTGCCATTCAAACTTTCAGCACATTGAACACCAACATCCCATCTATTTCATGGAATAAACCCTGAAATCTGTGAAGGCTCATTGACCTTTTGCTACAATTTGCTTATTAGTTATTGCTTAAGCATCTGTACAGTCCTGTTGCGATGGGCCTGTATGCAATGTGTATAAGATGAGCATGGCTGTGCCTGTCTTCAGGGAGCAGTAAGAAGTGATGAGAAAGCACAGCATGGCTGCACCTTCAGGCACAGTGCTGAGCACATGTCCTTGTGAGGAGCTCAGCAGTAAAGAGCATACAGAGACATAATATTTAGCCCTGGAGATGGAGTAGGAAATGAGTGTCACTATAGTAAAGCCAGTCTCCTCGGGGGGCGGGGGAGAGTCTCTTTCCTCTGGGGAGACCTCTTGCTGCCAACCCAAGTAACAAAGCAATATCAAGATAAAACAATGATGATGATAATGGTTGTTTACAGAACTGCAAACACAAAAGCACTGGCCAAGAGTAAAAATAACTTCTCTTCTGTCTCAGGGCTCCCTTCCTCATGCCTGTTCAACAAAAGCAGTACTGGCATCAGGTAAGTGTAGAGACCTGCTACAGGCATGATTGCTTTCATTCTTATGAGACTGGTCCTGTAAGTTTGACAGGTTGTGCCCACTACCAATTATTCTGCCATGGAACTCATCAGAGGCCAATAAAACCTGTCCACTGAAACATCTGCCATGCATATTGCAAAGGTGAAAGTTTCTAATTCTTGTGGTCATTTTAGATCAAAGAAGGGACTAAGCTATTGAACCCTCTTCAAAAGCAGCATACTTAATTGTACAGTGTTCTTGCTTCCAGGAAAGCAAGAGTAGAAATGAGAACACCCACCTTTCAAATGTTCATGCATTAAATCCTCTACCAGTCCTTCAGAAAAGGTTCATGACTGGTCTGGACTTTTAGGTGACCTTTCCAGTGGAAGAAAGAAATGGATGTACCTGAATGTTTACCAGTTTGTTTATTTTTCTTTTTCAGCAGGAAGATAAATGAGAAATAGAAAGCCTTAGCTGACTTTGGCCTTTTGTCACCAAATGCTCATGTATGTATGTTTGTTTCTATAGAATTAGAAGTTAGGTTATCTGAGAGTTAATATGTCACTAATTTTGAAAAAAATCAAAGCACAAAGACATTCAATGGTAGTCAAACACAAGTATTAATATTTTTCTCCCCATGAAGAATGTCAATAAACTAAGTTGTTTATTGATGGTATAAGAAAAATAATTTCCAGACCGTCCCTCAAAAGTTAGAAGAGCTTACTTTTAAGAAATTTTAGTGAACAACAATAGCCAGAAGTTTTTTTTGTGTTCCACAGCCTCTTGGTTGCAAATCGGCACAAAAAGGGTTATATGCATTACAAACTGGTTTATGGCTAAGGCTTATTGCTAACTAGCTGTTTCATTTTAAATTAACCCATTTCTATTCATCTATATGTCACCATGTGTCTCATGTTTTCTATTACATCTTGCTCCCTCAGAGACCAAAGACCTGACTCTGCCTTTCTTCTCCCTGTATCTCTCTTGGATTTTCCTCCTGGCTATATTCTGTCTTGCCATAGGCCAAAGCAGCTTTTTCATTAACTAATGGTAGCAACACATATTCACAGTGCACAGAAAGACCATCCTGCAGCATACAATATAATATTTTCATATTGTAAATTTGATATTTAGTCTAACTTGTCATCTCAGAATAGTTTCCCAAGGGACATCTTAGAAAAGTGGCTGAACAGTCTAGAATGAAGATGGTTAATTGATCTGTTCGTGCATAAACAAGCTTTCATGTGGCCAAGTTCTGAATAAAATTTATATTACTATGGACTTATTAGATAACTCATGTAATAATTAGATTACATGAGTAATTTCATAGCTTATGAATTCCAGAATAATTCACTTAATGGGCATAGAATTTCTTTTGCCTTCCAATATGTTATTTAAACATCCTTCACTTTGATCTTCTCAGACTTCTCTGTCATAAACTTAGCTAAGACAGATGCATTCAGTTAAAGAATATTTGCTTGTCTCATAAGCTGGTATGGAGAAGAGGCTTTCTAAGGAGCCATATGGGACAGTAGTATAGATAAGAGATGACTTCAGGGGCTGATATTATTTCATTGAAGGGATTTTTTAAAAAATTATATCTCCTTAGAAAAGAAAATGCTGAAAAGATCATAAAATTTAAACTCTAATTTTTTTGTAGAAAATTGATCCAGAAACATTAATGGCTTAATCAAAGTAAATTGCGGGTACAAGACTATACTATATATTAATAAGCTCAATTCAATGGTCTTCAACTATCTTTCCATGCATCCATCCATCATCTATCTCTCTGCCAAACTCTCTTTTCCTCTCTTTCTTCCCTTTAATTTTAAAGTGCAGTTTTCTGAACTATCTTGACTTCTGAAAGTATTAACATATATAAGAAAGTACCTATCATAGAAAATTTACTAGCAATGCATCATATAAAGAATTAATATTTATTAAGGGGTATATGAACACTCACTGTATAAATTGAACCTTCAGACAGTTCTTGGAGATAGGAACTGTCCCGTGCTGGGCTGCTGGGCTGCTCTCTGAGAATGCAGGAACAAAACAGGAAGTAAGTTGGTGTCCTGGCCTCTCAATGGGGTCTGGCCACACCTCACTAAGGCTCTAGATACTCCAGAGACACACCTCCAAGCTTTGCCAGCTAACACCTGAATCCCACCACATTTCCTTCTTTTGTCTAACTAAGAAAGTTTTTAACTAAATATAAGACTATATACAATAGGAATCATTATAAGGTAATGTCTAGGGGAGGAAAAGGCAAAACATAAGCAAGATCAATCTACAACTAAAAAACAACAAATATAAGGTACATCCTACATGTCTAGAGTATTGATAAGTGCTAACATATAAAAATTACTTCAAAGCTGTTTATCTTGAATAATAAAAATCCAACACCTGAGTGCTCCTTGCTAAGAGATAAGACAATAGAAACCTTAACTGTCTAGTCTTCAATCCCATCAAGACCTGAGAAGAAAAATATATTACCTTAAGGCTGGAAGCACAAGGGAGTAGCTTCCAAAATTTAGGGGAGGACAGCGACAGTCAGCTACCTGGACAGTTGCCCATGGCACTTCTGCAAAGTTGGAGCATCCACCTTTCTTGCTACAGGACTATGATATTTGACAGGTCTCTTCAGAAGCAGGGTATTTTTGGAGAAACCATCTTATCCTGTCCAAGCAGGTTTTGGCAGTCTCTATCCTTCATCCTGATCATTCAGAATGGACAAGGTGCATACTGACAACAGTCGAGGTAAGTGCAGTTCTTTGCCCAACAGGCCATTTGTCAAGGAAGACAAACTCTTAGTGGAGTATCCTTGATGTGCAACACCATCTCAGAAAAAGAACAGTGATGCCAGGAATTGTCTATCTCTCATGGCCAAATTGTGAATAACAAAACATTAAATGCCATATTCTCCAGGTCTATGAAGTTTTTGAAGACTCCTGTCTATTTGATATATTCTAGCCTGTATCTGGGAAACCTAAACAACATGACTATTACATGGCAAACCTAAGTAGTGGTGATCTGTACCTCTAATCATCCTAAAGACTGAAGCTTACATTGTAAAATTAGTCAATCTATAAATGAGTGTACAGTCTCTGAATGATGACTTCTAGTATGACTATCATATAAACTGTCTAGTGGTATATGTACTGTACACAATGACAACAGTATCCTAAATACATATCATATACAAAATATCTAAACAGAGGTATACAAAACATCTTATATATATATTATGACTAATATAATTAAAACAGAGGTAGAAATTGCATAATGGAAATGACAATAATATGCTTAATATGCATCAATGTGTAAAATATTTTAAACAGAGGCATGTGCAAAATATGGCAATTACAGATTCAATTTTGTATCAATATACAGATTATCTTAGACATATAAAACAATTTCAGATTTAAATTTGTATCATTATACAAATTATCTCAATCAAACATATAAAATGATTTCACATTTGTATCAATATACAAGCATCTATACCACTGCAAATTGTCTTTGGCTTATGTTTGGCTAATAATTGTTTACAAGTAGATAAAACAATGTACCTATGTTTATCCTACCTATTCCCCTTTCTCTTCTTTAAAAGGAATTCCTGAGTCTATATTATTGCTATACTCTCAACCCCATTTTATCTCATAGCTAGTCTATCAGAATGATAATTATTCATAACCCTCAGAGGACAAAACTTATCGAGAGAGGGTTGTAGTTTTTCATAATGTTGCTTTCTGCTGACTTGTGGGTGGTGGCATCTGTTTGGGACCCTGTAAAAGCTAAGACAGTGGTTAGATCCTAATGGATTGACTATAACATCTATAACCATTCTTGCAGTACTGGGTAAGTCCATCTGGAACTCTTGTTAAAGACGTGACACAAAGGCTAATCATAGAAAGCTATCTTGCTACCATCCTGAGTAGTCTATATTTCAAAAGCAATTATTGAATGGTATACACCAGGTTTTTTCTTTCTCTCTCCTTTTTAAAAATCATATCATGGATTAATATTTATTAAGGGGTATATGAACACTTACTATACAAATTGAACATTCAGACAATTCTTGGAGATAGGAACTGTCCCATGCTGGGCTGCTGGGCTGTTCTCTGAGAATGCCCAGGAAGTAGGTTGGTGTCCTGGCCTCTCAATGGGGTCTGGCCATGCCCCATTCAGGCTCCAGATACTCCTGAGACACGCCTCCGAGCTTTATCAGCTAACACCTGAATCCCAACAAGTACCAAATAATTTTAGTCAGAATATGAGCCTGGAAATAAAAAGTAAGTACAAATAATATAAATTACATTTACTAAAGAATTCAATTGAATTGCTCTGAATTTACTTAAGTTTTTCACTATCTTGTTTGTAGCAACTACATAAGTCATAATTTATTTATTACTAATTTACTATTTTTTTTACTCACCTTACTTTCCAAAGAGATAAAATTAAAGTGGGAAAACTAGCCTAATGAAGTCCTTGTGGGAAGACTGGACTGGCAGAAATATTCATAAAAATCTGTGTATTTATCGAACTGGTGGTGCATTAACAAAACTGTGCTGTCCCATATGTCTCTTCTGACCTATGACAATTTTCTTAGAGTACTTCACTTTAGAAGTAGGTAAAGATTTTATGTTGCAACTTTACTTCCTAATGATATGATAATAGTAATAATAATAATAAAATATTAACAGCCAGTGTTCTAAAGTATGATTTTAATTAGACAATTCATTAATTTAGGAATAACACAGCCTGTGTTTCTTCTAAAATTCTGACTCAAAGCCAAGACATTGAGAAGGTGAAAAGAGACTGATGGAGGAGGCTGGCTGGCTGGTGGGGTTCAGATTGCTGATAATGCAGAACATCTGTTTCCACATGTACAGAGGCAGGAGGGATGAGAGTTTTAATTAATTCAGGACATCACATGTCATCACTCCACAATTCACTTATACATTATTACAGTAAGTCTGACAAAAGCTCATGAGGCAACATCCACTCTTTGCCCAGATGTGTGCTCAGTTCAAGTGCTGACATTCGCATTGTGAGGTCAGTGCTACCTTGCCCTATTTTAAGAGAGCTACCAACTTTGGGAATATCCTAGGGGCCTAGCTGCAACACTTAGGCACCAAGTAACTCTCCTAGTTTATGCCTATCATCTCTTTCCCTGAGCTCATCTCTTGGTACTTGCTCTTACTTTCATTTGATAATCCATCCTCCACCCCTTTAGACCCAGCATTTAATCTTCGTTATGTATCATGAGTCTTCCTAATTTTTTTCCTTTGGCTCCCAGGACTCCGTTTGTTCTGGAGGACCTGAGCAAGTTATCTCTGTGAAGCCCTTCAGGCCAAGGTATGAATTCTATCCAGTAAGGACTCAAGATGTGTTGATTCAGCCAGGAGTGATTGACTGAATAGGATTCTTTGTGGTAAAGTAAGAGGATTCCAATTCAAATCAGCTCATGAAGAACTGTAATCAATTATTGAGGAATAAGACTATAGAGACACCATTACCATACACTCTCTTTGCCTCTGCTCTCCATTGAATTAAGCATAGCAGATTCTGTGGCAAGTATATAATATGTGAGGATCTAGGTTTGGGTGAGACCTTAGGTTCCACTGAATTTCCCTGGGTGACTGAATATATAGTGCCTGGATAGATAATAAACTGTTATGCAATTTAGAAATGGAGGCCAGGAGATGCAGAAAAGATCTTAAAGGTGAGACCCAGGAGAGATCAACATTGGCTGATAGGATAGGTACAATCTTACAGGGTGAATTTTGGGGGCTGTGTTAATGCATGAAAACCAATAAGCAAGAATATAGGGCACTGGAAGTATAAGGAAGACCAAGCAGTCAGCTCAGTACCAGAAGTCCAGGGCTAGAGAGAAGGAGAAAGACAGCACAAGGCCCAGCTGATCTCTGACTTCCTAGGAAGGATGAGGAGAGAACTGTAGCTGATACTCTATGGAAGCATCCTGTGCTGGGATTAAAGGTGTGTGCCATTGAAGTCCAGCTGTTTGGCACTGTACTCAAAGATCAAGAAATTCCTGAGCTATGTCTGCATAGTTTTTGATTATGTGTTGATCTCTTGATGTTCCAGGTTTTATTAAATACGTAACATATTACCACAGATGCCGGTAAGTTGGCCCTGAGCGTGTGAGTGTGGGAGATCTGATCCTGCCACTCATCTACCATATGGTAGCATTAACTAGGGGGAGATGCCCCTTCCTTCACCTCTCACTGGCTGTGAGGTCACGAGAACTGGTGAACTAGATCAGCATCTCACCAGCTATAGCAATAGGGAAAGAAGGTCCTGCACCTCACCTAATTAACACAGTAGAGCTGACCCTACTATTGGTAATAGTGTGGGTGAGCCAACTCTGAGGGCATACGTATGGAAGAGCTGACCCCATTTCTCATCTGTCTTATGTTGCAGGCAAGGGAAAAATGTCCTTTGCCTCTCATTGCCTACAGCACTTAGGAGAGCACTTCACTTAGACCCTGTATCTCACTTGGGCACCATAGTTCTAGGTCTTAAGGTCGTGAGAGTAGGAGAGCTGACCCTGCAGCCCTTGTCTGCCATGTGGTAGTGACAGAGAGTGAAAACTGACCTCCCCCCTGCTCATTGCCAGATGCAGCACTAGAGGAGTAGACCCTGCACCTCACCTGGGCAACACAGTAGCTGACCCTACTGATGGAGGTGTGGGTGAGCCGGCTGCTAGAAAGTGAGTGAAAGATCAGGCCCTACTCCTCATCTACAGTATGGTGGTGTGGGCAGGGAAAGAGAAGAATCAACCCTCAAGGCCTATGGCAGATGGGAGAGCCATCCCTGAGGTCACTGAGTATGAGAGCTGGCCCTGCTTCTTACCAGGGGCAGCAAGGGGCAGTTGCCCCTATAGTCTCATAGGCATCAGAGTAGAGCTGTCCCTGACAGTGTAGGTATGGATGAACCCACTCCAAGGACATGAGAGCAGGAGAATTGACCCCATTCCTTGCTGCTTACCACATAGGGTGAGCTAGCCAGAACAGTACTGGAGAGCTCACCCAGGTGTTGAGGACGAAGGAGAGCTGGCAGGCTGACCAACCCAACAACCACCCAGACCTAGAACCAGGGTGATGAGTTGGCCTGTCCCATCATCCACCCCTTCTGTGGTCTGCTGCAGCACATGAAAGGACTGGTTCTGCAAAGCCAAAATTACAATATTGCATGACATAGGGCAACAACAGGATATCCAATAGAAGCTCCAATGAGGACCTAATATTGGTGATGTGGCAAACACCAGACACGTCAAATCAGACCAATGACTAAATGCAATGAACACTTGCAAGTGGCAATATATGGACTGAAGGACGGTATGACTCAGTATGTCACAATAAGGATTTTTATTTTTCTTCTTCCCCCTTCTTTTCTTTTAAATTTTATCTTCCTTTATCCTGGGGGCATGTCATTGCCCAGGTGGGAAGGGACAGGGATATGAGCAGGATCAAGATGCATGGTGTGAAATCCAAAAAGAATCAATAAAAAGTTAAATTTGAAGAAAAAGAGATTTGTCTTGGAATAAGCTTTCCCAATAAATGCCTAAAGCAGCACTGATCTGAATATAAACATGAGTATTTAGAGGTCTGTTAGACACTATACTCATTCAGCAAAAGAAGAACAAGAGTATCCTAGAGCTTATGACCATGTAGCCAAAGGCTCTTGACCAGGTCTACAGTACAAGGCAAAAGTTTCCTATTCCAGAGCAGACCTCAAATCCTATCAGAAACCAGGTGGTTATGCTCATTATTTTATCATATATTAATTTACATCCAACTACTTACAGCAGGTTTATCAATTTATGTGATGAGAGAATAATTGTTTTCTCCATCAGCAGCCTTCAGGAGAAATGAATTTGGAAGGTCATAAAACTTCCCCATATTGTGGTTTGCATTCTGTTGCTGTAATAAAACGCAACTAAAATCAACTTGGGGGAGGCAAGGGTTCATTTAGCTTACAGGTTACAGTTCATCATGGAGGGAAGTCAGGACAATATCTCAAGGTAGGAACCCAGAAGCAGTACCTGATGCACATACCATGCTCCCCAAGGCTTGCTTAACCTACTTGCTTTTACATCCCAGGATCACTTGTCCGGATGTGGCACTCTAATGGACTGGGCCCTCACACAGCAATCATTAGTCAAGAAAATGTTTCATAAACACACTTACAGGTCAATCAGGTGAGGGCAACTTCTCAATTGAAGATCCTTTTTCCTAGGAAGGACCAGTCTGTATGAATTTGACAGAAACTAGCCAGCACACCACAAAGAAGAGAGCTAAGCAGTTCTTGACATAATTTGCACTACATGTGTTTCCTCCTGGGTTGTTGGGAAGTTTTTTGTTGTTATGATGATTTTAGTTTTGTTGGTCAGATGATGTTCTCTAATAGTGTCCACTTCTCCTTATAGAATAGACTGAGTGCATTTCCCCAGGCTGTCTACAGACACAGCAGGCTCCATCCAAAATGAGAATACTATTCACAGTGAATAGCTTACTTTGCACATCTCGACTATCATTAGTATGACATTCTGGTGGTCATTCTTAGACATTATATTTTCTGTCCAACCTATGTGTGTCCCTGTATTACTGTTTCTTTCTCATTTTTATCACGCTTTTTTTGTGTGTTAGTTTACAACCTCAGTTCTTACTCAAAGGAGCAATGAATATTGCACTGCAGTAATTTAAAAGCATATGTTTAGACTGTGCATATTAGCTGGCATATAAAATGATACTTTCAGCAACATACCCCTCTACACAGAATCCTTTATATTTTCTTTTAAAAAAGAGCCTTATTTTTTGTTGTAGATTTCCGGCCCTGTTTGGGCCAGAAGTTCATACCTTGCCCACGGCTGCATTTCCCCCCAAAGAAATGAATCAGAAGCTTATAATAATTTCATACTGTTTGGCCTATGTCTCAAGCACATTACTAACTAGCTCTTTCATCTTAATTCAGCCCATTTCTAGTATTCTATCTGCCATGTGTCCCAGCCTGTGGCTCACCTGGATTCCTTATATGGCTTTTCGGGGTCGGAAGGAGACTGACTAACTCCATCCTCTTTCTACCTGTCTCTCCTCTGATACTCCACCCACTTCTATGGTGCTCCTCATAGGCCAAACCAGTTACTTTATTTACAGCATACAGAGAACATTTCCACCACAATTTTTCTTATTTATGTGTATGTGTGTGAGTCTGTGTGAGTGTATGCCATGCATGTTCAAGTGACTTCAGAGATCAGAGGAGGGTATTGGATTCTAGATCCCATGCAACAGTAGTGACACAATTGTGAACTGCCTGATGTGTCAAGAATAGAACTCTGATCCTCTGAAACAGCACCAAGTGCATTTAATCACCAAGTCATCTCTTCAGCTCCCTCCCCTTTCTCTGATCGTAGAAGATTCAACTAAGGAAATGCTGGATGATTTTTCAAGCCCTTTATGACAAAGTAAATAAAACTTAGTGATAAATGACATGACTTTATATACTTGACAAAACTTAATACTTACCCATTAAGTTTAGGAATACTTCTACTTCATTCAGTGGAGTTAAGCAATGCAAAACAGTTGGTTGTTTATGACACAATAGGGATCACTAACTTGAGAAAAGAAATGACAGTCAGGTTCCTGAATTTTAAGAATGCTTGACAATGGTAGAATTTTATGACATGCAGAATGATATTTTTAAGAATTCATGTGCATATGTGTACATGTGTGTAGGTGCCTGTGAAGGCCGAAGGTGCATGCTCCAGCTGGAGTTGTAGGTTGTTGTGAGATATCCCTTGGGAATTCTGGGAACCAAGCTTTGGTCCTCTGAAAAAGCAGTAAGCATTCTTAGATACTTGGCCACCTCTAGAATGCTTTATCTCTTGAAATTATCCTAAGATTTCTGTTCGTTTGTTGTTTTGTTTTCCAGAATAAAAATTACAGAACATTTTATCCCACTGACTTCTCTAAAGAAACGACAAACTCTTTTGATACTTGAGAAGTGGTAAAGACACAGGCACAGTGTGCCACATGACACATTTCCAACAGTAATATGACTTACAAAATGGATAGTACAATATCGTACCTACAAAAATTGGCATGTGTCCTGAAAAGGAAGATGACAGAAACCAGGCAAATCTAGCATGCTTTTTCCACATTTTTTTGAGACATAGTCAGTATATGACAAACTACATATTTAAAATATCTAATCTGATAAACTTTAACATTTATGTATGTAAGCCCATCACCTCTATCCAAAGAACAAAGTCAATTTGCTGCACTCTGCATTTCCTTGTGTGTGTTGTTGCCCGGAGTCTCCTGTCTCCCTTGCTAATCTTAGATAACCATTTATCTTCACCTAATCCTCTTGCTCCTGGCAAAATTTATTTGCAAATCTTTTTGCTATGTACCGTCTTCCTCAACAAGAGTTACCTCACATCTGAGAGAAGATCCATGTTGTCTCTTCTCCCACATCCCACAAGGCTTATGATAAATGTCTCACTTTGCTGGTCCAGCCTATTGCTTTTCCCTGAGTGTTTGTAAGTGAACATTTTCCCACTGTTACAGTTTGAATCAAACTATCCATTTTGTTGTTCTGTGTTGTCAATTTTGGATTGAAAACATGGTCCTGTGACATCACCTTCATCCCTGTGTATTCCATCCAAGTAATGAAGCCTTCAAAGAGACCTGTGTGTACCTTCCCCCACCCCACACCCAACCCCGAGGACTGGCTCTGGTGCCATCTCCTTCAATTTTGGATCTTAGTGGTGCTCTCTATAAATGATTGATGGTTTATAGAAATTTTACATCTCTTGAGAGAATGGCAAAAGAGAATCAGGTGTGTTATGCCTTTCTGAATGCCCATGCTGGGCTGAAATCAATTATCGCTCCCTCATCTCTGGGAAGAGAAGAGCTTGCTGATGTAGGCCAGTGGGTTTGTGATCCTGTGTTTATGTTTGACCCATGCTGGTTATTTTTGGTTGTGCTTACTGCTATACGTCTTGCTTTTTAGAATATTTTGTCACACAGATTGCTGAAAGTACATTTGTAAACAGGTGCCCCCGCCTATTTTATGGCTGCATTGTATTTCGCTGTACAGTTTTAAATAATTATTTTAACAACACTAAAACATTAGGCTATTTCTAGTCCTTATACTATTATAAATAATAGTGAGTGATTTTGTATGTAGGGCATTTTCTTCTTTTTAAAATTTTAGGTTAGCAGACACAGCGGCTTCCTCAAGCATACATGCCATTACATTCGTTCTACTGTTTTCCTGCCCTTCGCGGTCCTCCCCCCACTGTTAGGATGGCGACCCTTTCTCCAGTTAGTTCTCTTCTCGTGTGTATTTTGTTATTCTATTTCCCATCTCAGTTAAGATCTTACCCTCCCCCATCCTTCTTCAAGTTTTTTGAGTTTAAAAATGGACATATAAAAATGCATACATACAAGTGCAATTTTTACATTTTCATGTGTGAGAAAAAAACATAGTGTTTGCCAACATAATGAATTCCAATTTCATACACTTTCTACCAATGTCAGAATTTCATTTTTTTCTATTGTATAAAATTCTGTGTATATATGCACAATGTGTTATTTATTCTTAGTCTTTGTTTCTGTGGTTAATTATTCTTATTCTTTATTTTTATCTAAACTGGTTTTCTTGTAAAGTCAAGCTATAAACATGGATTACATAGCTTAAAGTTGACTTAAAAGTTGTTTAGGTACATCTATGTGTGCTATTGGACCGAGTGTTGAATCTATTTTCAACTTTTTAAGACTTACAGACTAACTTCCATAATGGCTGCACAAGTTTGTACTACTGTCATCAGTGAATAAGGTCCCTCTTCCAACTCCTTCTAACAAGAATTTGCTGTCATTTGTTTTCCTGAAGACTGTCATTCTGAGTATAGTCAGATAGAAACTCAAAGTGGTTAGCTTGTGTTTCCCTCATGGCAAAGAATGTTGAACACTCCTTAAAATTATTTATTGGTCATTTGTGTTGCTTTTTTTAAACTATTAAATGTACAGATCCATTTATTGATTGTATGTTTAAATTTTAGATTTTATTTTCACAGTTGTTTGTATATCCTATGTTTTGATATTGTTTCATGTGTAGTTGGAAGAACTGTACCAGTTCTTTAGTGTATGTATTCACTCTGGTGATTGTTCCTTTGGCTATGGAGTATATTAATCAGGGTTTTCTACAGGAACAGAACTGATAGAATAAATGTATACTATATATCTTCCAAGTATATATGAATATGACCCAGGTAGTCCACCAACGGCTATCTCCAAATAGAAAGGACAAGGATCTAGTAGTTGTTCAGAATGAAAGTAGGTACTTCTGAAGTCTTAATCTGATTCTGGTAGCCAGGAGATTCCTACAGAGTTACTGATCTTCACTATATGCTGGAATCTCAGGTTCTAATATAGGCCAAGGAATGCCCCAGCAACAGGATAGGAGTACTTTCCAGCAAGAGTGAGGGCAAGCAGGCACAAAGCAAAGCTTTCTTCATCCATATGTTTTTTTTTTTTTTTTTTTTTTTTCTGGTCTGCCATCAGAAGGAGTAGCCTGGAATTAGGCATAACTGAATGGCAGTATGTAGAAAAATGCAAATAGACCCAAACCTATCACCCTGCACAAAACTCAAATCCAAGTAAATCCAGCCACACTGAACTTAATAGAAAAGAAAATGGGAAGTACCCTACAATGAATTGGCACAGGTGACCACTTCCTAAATATAACACCAGTGGCACAGACACTAAGAACAACAACCAATAAGTGGGACCTCCTGAAACTGAGAAACTTCTGTAAAGCCAAGGCCACAGTCAATAAGACAAAACAGCCTACAGAATGGGAAAAGATCTTTTTTAACATCTGTCAGTCTTGTTGTGTCTAGAAGGAACTTCAGTTCCTTCTTATGGAAACTGTTGTGGTCTATAATTTCCCCTGTGTGCTCCTCTGCCTGAACACTCAGTCCCTACAGATGATCTCTAGTGGAAGAAGTGGGGGGATTCACATAATAGTTTGGCTCTATTTCCAGCCTGAGCTTTCTGTTTTCTTGGTTGGACACAAGCAGCAAGCTGCCATATATTCCCAACATCAAGGAAAAGACTACATCCCTTGCCATGGTCAATCTAATCTTCCAAATATTCAAACCAAAATACCCAACACCCTCTCTCCACCTTGTTCCTGTCAGGTAATTGGGCCACAGTGATGAGGAAAGTGACTGACACAGACCGAATCAGTGTCTCAGAGTTGAACGGTGGATCTCACAGTCCTTCTATTTTTTCAGTATTTAAAGAACTCTCATCCCATTATTGAAGATGACTGCACTAAGTTGCACTCTTACCCACAACAAAAAAGCCTTGTCATCCTCCTCCCAAATATCTATCAGTCATGTATGTCTTTGTGATGATAGCCACTGTAACAGGTTTGAGATCATTGTGATTTCTCTGCTGATTAAAAGCTAGATGGACAGCCATATACATGTGGCTACTTGTATCTGGAGGAAGAACATTTAATAAATGACTCTTAGAAGTCTGGGCATCCACATACAGAAGAAGAAGTAATAAAATGTATGAGAAGAACATTTACATTTTCTGGTAGACCTTGTAATTCACCATAGTACCATGCTGCAGCTCACTCAATGATTATTAAACAATTACTTCTGTTTTCTCCAGTTCCCTCACACCTCAGAGTGACTGTATTTGGAGACAGAGTCCTTATAAAGATGAATTGAGGTGTCCATGGGGCATATTTACTAAGGCTCTGTCCTACTGAGAGAAGGGTAGTACAGACACACACACACACACACACACACACACACACAAACACACACAGCATCTCACAAGAAGACATCATTAATTCCTGTAGAAGGTGATCAGGAAACCTAAACTACAACTGACAGATGATGAGGAAATGAAATTGCAGTTGTGGTAACCCTGCCATTGGCAGTTAACCCCAATAGCCTATGTCTGTGTTTAGGCAATCAGCATATAAAGCAGAGCAGCCTCCAAAGGGCCCTGTTTCCAGCGTTACCTTGGCCTTTGTCCTGAGGCCAGGGGATTGCAGGGGACTTACTGTGGAAAGAGTTGCACGTGAAGTGGCCATGCCTACCCTGTTGGTGGTACCTGCTGTGGTGTGACAGTCTCCCACTTTCATCTGGTTTCTTTGGATTTTTCTAAGCTAATAAAGGCAAACTTTATTTTGAGAAGCTTTTAGAAAAAGCTCAAACACGTGCGAGGTGATTCAAGGACACTGTAAAGGCAGTGCTTGTCAGTTCACTAAATGGAAGAGATGGTATTAATATAAGTCAATCAGGGCTCTGACAAATTTAACCAGAGAACAACTAGACTAATTGTCAGGTAGGACATCATGTAGCTTGACTGAAAAAGAACTATTGGGCCAAAGAAGGTAAAATAAAAATGACTTTTGGAAGATGTCAAAGCCAGGCCATGGTTACAGTTTATGATATACACGTGAGCCCCCTGCCCAGACTCTAATGAGCTCTCGCCACAGACCTATGTGGACATAAGGTTCCTCACACTGGAATTTCTGACTAAATCAGGTGGAGGAATCAATATAAAAATGGCCTCAAAATTATGAAAGGATACTCAGAAAAATGATACCCTCTATGGTAGGAAATGAAGTTTGAAATTGGGAGCACCGGGGGAATGTGCATAATTCAGTTGGAGGATCAGGCTGAAAAAGCCTCTGCAAAGTTGTTTTACTCACTGTTCAGTGCCAGGTCCAAATGGAACTGCAGTGGAGAAATTAGCATTCGATTATTGCATAGCGGTTTTGAAAACTTGAGCCTTGGCCAATTTGTTTTCCTAAATCTATGTAACATTAGCTAACGTAGGTAATATTTTTCAGGCTCTGACTGGTGCCAAAATTCATTAGCTAAAGAGTAAAAATTATATTCATGTGTGTGTTCTCCATCTTTAACATGCCAATAACCTTCATTGAGGTTTTTATTATATATTTTTGTTGTTGTTTTATGAATCATGGTTTTACATAAGTTGTGTGTGAAAAACCTGTGGTCTATAGGCTTTTGTGGGTGATCTTCAAAGAGCAACAATTCCATCATTGGCTGCCTGTGAGTGCCTGGCCTCTCCCAAAATGTCTCTGACATAATAGGTGAGCCATCACAGAAGCCTGTCCTTCCCTCCCATACTCTGAGCATCCCCTGGCATCCTTGATATATTCTCCAAGGCACAGTCCAGGAGTCCTGTGAAGCTGGTCAGAGGACAGAGTGACGGGAGGACAGAAAGCCAAACTAGGAGGTAAGTCACAGCTCAGAGTGCCCCCCCCCCCGCCCCAGAGAAGACGCGGAGCAATCCCACAGGAGAGTTCTGGGGGCCTCATAGGTCAGGATTGAGAAAGCTTGCCTGCCTTGGCAAGGGTAGCCTAAGGAGGGGACACATACATCTAACACTGCTCCCCTGGAAGATACAATAGCAGCCTGGGCAAGGAGTAGAGTAAAACTGTGCGCCCCTACACAAGAGTAGAACATGACCCCATTTTTTTCCTGTCCATTATCTTTCCATTTTCCTGGAAAGTAGCCCATTTCCCTTCATCAACTGTTAGTTTTTCCCCCCTGGATTGTACCATAGAGAAAGGGGAGGTTTAGGAGCCCCAATTATAACCCCGGCCAAGCCACAGTTATCTCCTGGGCCCATACCTCAACCCCAGAGACTCCGGTGGTTGCTGTATCAAGGCCAAGCACAGAGGTAAATGGTTCTATTGAAGTCCTTTCTGTACTCAAGGACAGAAGCAGAGACCTAATGCAAAACCAGAAAGGACACACACATCTTGAGAGAGCCACTTGAACTCAAATAAAAATCCATACTGCTCAGAATCGAGGTCTCCCCAACTCTCAGCCTCAGTCTATGAATGGAACTTGCCAGAAAACCTCGCTCTGCTTTGTCCTGAACTCCTATCATCGGTTTCTTTAATCCATGAGCAAAAGAATCCACCAGCTAGCTGTAACAGTGAGACTGAGAAGCACCTCACAAATGGGTGCAAAGACTCCTTAAAAGCAGAGTCCCACGCTCTATTTACCACTGCAGGCAGCTCTGGGGTCAGAAGGCATTGGCTTCTACCTTCTATTTCCAGGACCTTCCAGCCTCTTTTCTCTTCTTTTCTGATGTTGTATTCATCATTCTGAGTCTCACACACAGTGATTTCCTTTCCTGCCCACACATGCAAGTACATTTGCAAATAATGTAAAACACACAAACAAAATCCCCCAATGAGCATCATGGTTGATTTTTGCCTCTTCAAGTTCCCATGTTGGAGCTGTAAATCACAGGGTCAGTAGTTGGTAGTAGAGTTGGTAATAGAAAGATAAATTGAGACTGACTGGATGGTGTAGGTCCCGCCAGCCATTCCCAAATAACCACACAGAGACATAATTATAAATGCTCAGCTTGTTTTTAGCTAGCTCTTAGAACTTAAACCAGCTCATTTCCCCTCGTCTGTGTGCTGCTCCTAGGCTTGTTTACTTCACGTTTTTACTTCCCATCATGCTTTCTTTGCCTCTCTTCTGATTCCTCCCTTCTCCTCAGCATTCTCTCTGCTGGCAAAATCCTGCCTAGCCATCTGCCAATCAGATTTTTATTAACAACGAAAGCATCTTCATAGTGTACAAAAGGATTATTTCATAGCCAGGTGGGCTATATTTAATAGGACTGTTCTATAAGAAGAGATAAGAACACAGGGGGCAGAATGTGTGATCACACAGGCCTGCTACATGATCCAACACTGAGCAGACAAGGGCTGGAGACATGTAACTTGGACATGTCTCCTGTGTGGGTTGAGGACAAGCTTCTGGGGGTTTTGAGGATTTCATACCCAAGAAGTGTCTGCAGAGTCAGAATGCAGGAAGAGAGGGAAGACATAGAAGAGGAAACCAACCTTTTCCTCACCCCAAGGAGGAGAGGCTCCCCAGGACCAGGTTCAGAGACTTCTGCTGCTGATGTTGATATACTGTATGTGTGAGCCTGTGAAGTCTACGGAAGGGTGTAGAGTCCCTGGATCTAGAGGTACAGGCAGATGTGAGCTGCCTTATGGGTGCTGGGAACCAACCTGAATCCTTGGCCAGAGCAGCAAGTGCCCTTAAGTGCTGACCCATCTCTTTCTAGACCTATATATTGTTGGTTTCCTTATACACTTTTCTGACTTTACTCTTAAGACCTTGAATTGAATTAATTTCCTGGTTTATAGTGTCTTTCAGGTCAAGAAAACTTCTAAAGTCTTCATCTGGCAATGGATTCACTTCAGTGACTTTTGAGTTTAGTAGTCTTATACCATTTCAGTGCTAATCACCATGCCGAAATTATCATGTACATCTCTGCTACACCAGAGTTCTCTGGATGTCTAGCAGTAAATGTGAAGTAACTCCACATTTTGATCCGGTTGCTGTCATAGGGATCAGA
This sequence comes from Sigmodon hispidus, assembly GCA_004025045.1. Classification (NCBI taxonomy): domain Eukaryota; kingdom Metazoa; phylum Chordata; class Mammalia; order Rodentia; family Cricetidae; genus Sigmodon; species Sigmodon hispidus. The sequence continues at coordinate 161,621 of PVIH01001991.1, read as the reverse complement.
TCTACCCAACTTAAGAGTTATTTTGAGTTAGTGATCACGTAATACAAGTTCTCTCCCCTTATGCACTTCTCAGCTATCTGTAACTTTTGGCTCATCAGTGACTCTGGCTCCTTTGCTCTTCATAACTACTTCCCTGGGCCTTCCCTAACCTGTAGGCTAAAGTAGGACTATTTGAGGCTCTCTGACCTATGATTTGTGGGTGTTCTCTGTTCTTAGGCCTCCTTCAGTCTGGCTCAGTTTTTAAAAACACACTCTCTCTCAAGATGGCTCCAGCTGCTGCCCTTCCATAGCTTATGTTTAAATTACCATGGCTTTTGTTGTTTAGTGTCTCCTGAAGGGATTTTACTATTGCAGGACATTTTGCTAAGAAGATAAAAGTTTGTGACTTTTGTTCATTTCTAGAACTTAAAAAAGAAATCAGTGTACATGACATCACAGCAATCAGCTTCCAACACAGGGCATTAAGTTAATGGGCCCACCAAAATTTCCTGTCAAACTCACCTCTGAATCTATGACAGACAATCATAACTATTGATCAGAATCTTACTCCTGCCATGAAAGGCCTTTCTGAAACCAGTGCCCTGAAATAACAAGCCACATCTTTTTTCTTCTAGATGACACTGAGATTGTCATGGCTATGCATTTACTAATTACAGTAGTAAAATCTCCGTTTCCTTATCAGCAAAAAAAGAACTCCTTTTACAGAAAGAAAAATGATTCTTCTCCCCTGCTCCTGGCCCTCTACCCCTTTTATATGAGTCAGGGGTACCAGCTAGCCTAAAACTCAAGGTCTTCCTGCCTCTGACTGTCTCTCTGACATAGAATACAGGTGTGAACTACCACACTTTTTTGTTTGCTTCCTCATTTTCAGTAGGTTTTCTAAGCTTCCATTTTGGTATTTCATATAGCTACATCTGAAAACAATTCTAAGTGTTATGGTAATCCTTTAAGTAAAAATTTGGCTATCTAGATGTAAGAGAAATGAAGAAAGTGTGTGTGTGTGTGTGTGTGTGAGAGAGAGAGAGAGAGAGAGAGAGAGAGAGAGAGAGAGAGAGAGAGAGAGAATGAGAACAAGAAAATAGTGATACTCAGGCCAGGTGTTGACAGCATTTACCACTTTGTTTTTATTTCTGAAAATAAACAATTATCATTGCTCTCAGATATTTTCTGCTTTGAATTTTCCCCACATTAAAAAAAAATGAAACAAACAAACATGATTTCCAGGCTGTGGCAAGGGTAAGAAGAAAGACAATTTAGGATTTGTCTTTCTTTTGTTTCCCCATCCCTCCCACTCTCCTTCCCTCCCTCCCTTCTTTCCTCCCTCCTTCTTTTGCTCCCTCCCTCTCTTCCTTCCTTTCCTCCCTTCCTCCCTCTCTCCTTCCTTTACCCTAACTCCTCTTTCCTTCTTATTTCGCCATTTTCTTCATTTGTCTTTTGAACAACTTCTTGCAGAAGGAATGTACAAGCCCTGTGACAGAATGCAGTGTCACATGAGTTTTTCTAGAAGTCACATTGAATACTAGAAACCAGGAAAAAGAAAAGGATAAATTAACTTTAAAATGACATTCTATTCGATCCAAGGTATATGAATATTTTTATTTCAACTTGGGCTGCCAGTTAAGATGTAGCCCTCTCCAACGACTGTTGGGACCCAAGGGTAATTCTGCGCAGTGGGTTGAGGGGAGTCTGGGAGAGTGGGGAAGTCAGAGAATGGGAACAACCCAGTTGGGAGCCCAGTACAGAGCACCCACAATCCCTTAAAACATGGCATACTTACTGCAGTTCAAACAAAAGTTAATGCAGTTGTTGTGAAGTTTAGGTAACGTACCAAAGCATTGTGAATAGTCTCAAAATATCGAATGCATGATAAATATTAACATATCTACAGGTATTTTCAGTTTTCCTTCCTGGGCGAAAATTTTTTGGAGTAAGGAGACCATGCTCATGGGGGTGATCTCGTGGCCACTGTTTGTCCATGAAGACAGTAAGCTGTGGATGTGAATAACTGGCTAGAGAATGTGAGTTCTCTGGTCCTCAATTCAATCTTGACACTGGTCCCCTGAAAACATTGTTAGTGGCACATCCCTAAAGCACCACATACATAAAATAGAATATCTAGCTTGTAAGCCCCAAGTTTTCATGCAAAACTGAAGAAGGCAGTTTTTCAGGAAAGAAAAATGATTATTTTATATATGACAATACATACTAAAGTGTAAAATCCACAGATACTCAGTAAGAGCAGGGGGCTCCTTCTTGTTTGCAGTCAGAATATTTCATGTCTAGTGAACAGCAGTAGAAAGTGCTCTTTATAATGCAGAAAATTTCATAGCTAGTAAATATTAGTGAAAAGTGCACTCTAGAATGCAGAATATTTCATAGCTGGACAATGTCAGTGGAAAGTACACCTTAATCAGCTAACGGTTAATCCAAAATCGTCATGTACACACAAAATATCTAATGACAGGAAAAAGCAAAACAAAAATAAGTTATTTACATTTTTATGATTTTTTTTTACAACTCATATTTTAGAGCTTTTAGTCCCAGAATCAGTTATAAAGAGAGACAAATTTTGGGTAAAAACTTTGCAAATGTTTAATGCATATGCAATTTTTATTTAATATTTTTTCATATAATGTATTTTGATCAAATTTTCCCTTTCTCCATCTCCTCCCAGATCCCCTCTACCTCCCACCCAGTCCACTTCCCACTTTTTTCTTTCTTTCTAAAAATAAACAAAACAAGAAAATTAATAAAACAAAAACATAATAATATAAGAAATACCAAAGCAAAATAAAAGGAAACAATAGCAACAACAAAACCATGGGGTCCATTTGTGTTAGCATGGGCCTGCCAGTGTCTTTCTAGTGGAGAAAATTGATTTTCCTTTTCTCTGCAGGTAACAACTGCAAATAGTTTCTGGGTTAGGAACAGGACTTTTTGTTCACTTTCCCTCTCTGTGTTAGGCTTTTTGTCTGGTTTGAAGCTGTACATGTCTTGTGCATGCTGTCACAGTCTCTATGAGTTCATATATACACATATATATGTGTGCATATATGTATACCCTGTTGAAGATAGCATATTTTTATGATATACTTTTATAAAGAATAGTGTGCTCTAAACATGACAGTAATGCTTTTTCCAAGAACTTTTCCAAAACTGCTGATTAAATGATCACAGCTTACCTCATAAATCAAGGTAAGTTAGGAAGAGAGCTGGTGGCAGGAACAATGACCTACAAGAGCAGTATCTAATATTCAGTTCAGAGCTGAGCAGAATACTGACCTTGGTACTTCTTCTTGGTGCATCAGCAGGCTCTTTATTCTCCCTAATCTCTGTTTCTTAAAACATGGTGATAATTCCATTTACAATATGGATTTGGAGCTAGGATGGTGAATTCAGGAGCACATTCAGTTGGTAGTTGGTAGTTATGATGGTCCATTTTGATTGTCTATTCAGTTGGGCTAATAAGCATGTAAATTAGTGTGCCTGTAAAGATATTTCTACAGACAGGAGGTTCATGAGGACTCTGCCCTCTGCCCTAACAAAACTCTTCCCTAACAAATGGATTAATCCCTCCATGGATTGTAACTAGGCCTAGTTGGAAGAAAGACATCACTAGAGTTTATTCCTGTAACTATATCTTTTCCTATATATCATATAGGGATATCCTTCCTGATTTCCCTCCTGGGTACCTGGATAAGAACTGCTCTGCTTTGCCACAGCCTACTCTCTGTGATGGGCCATCTCCTCTGAAATCAAGAGTATATATAATAGGTTTTCAACACATGCCTCCTGCCACAATGTTTCTCTGCTGACGCAGTAAACCAAATCAAGATGAATTGGAAAAAATGTAGCAACAGGTATATTCAGGGCAAAGCAAGTCCCAGGTTGGTTCACTGGTCTCAGAAATCAAGGCCAGAGAAGTTGCACCCAGAACAAGGTAGGGAGATTTTATAGATTGTATAGGTGAGGGGTAATGACATGTCACTACAAGATGCATTTGTGCATATGTATGGTCAAAAGCTGAGTGCTTAGATGGGGACTTAGGCAGCTGGCATTGTCAGGGGAGGAAGTGGCAATAGCCACCAAGAATACAGAACTGGGCTTCCACAGCATCTTTCCTTTGTTAGGAGACTCTCTGAACAGTCAGAGTTTGAGTGGGAGGTGAGGGGGGGAGGAAATGAAAGGATGGAAGAGGAGGAGGAGGAAGAGGAGGAGGAGGAAGAGAAAGGGACCTCCTGGACCATGCAGGGGCCAGCCAGAGGCCAACAGAACAACATAAATCCTCAGAGAAGTTACTTTTGTATTTGGGTCACAGTTTGAGAAGTAAATGACCTAAACAGCAGCTTGGGCTCAGCTCAGGCAGAGCTAAACAGTAGGATGCTACCAGGTAAGTAGAAGCCTAAACTCAGCATTCCTCAGATACCTTCTGAAGCTAGGTCTTGTTTGTGAAGAAAGCAATTGTTTCCTTTATGTATTGGCTACAGTCAAATATCTCTAGCATTCTAGCCCAGCTCAAGTTTCCCATGCTATCTATCTGCAGGATCTTTCCTGCTGCTGTAACCCAAGGGCTGTCCTAGCTCCTAGACTCCTCATCCTGCCACTACCTATCCCCATAACATTGCTGAGGCTCCCCCTACTGCTTGCTGTTCTGCCTGCCTCCAGTCTGGCCCTTTGAATCACCAAGCTGGCTTTCTACTCATGGAGTAATCTAGCTCATGGTTTCATTGTATCCTCATGTATATCCTGCAGGTAAAACAATACCTGGAAGGAGCCTAAAAAAATGCTTGGTCAAGGCAGTGAGGGTCAGAAGTTAGCACTAAGCTTGCAGGCAGTGTCTATGGTAAAACCACATGTGGGTTTCCTTACAACATTGGGAAGAGGCTTGATTAGTTTTTGGAGCAAATGAAAGGCTGAATCTGGGATGCACTTTTGCCCAGTTTTATAGTCTTGGGTATACTACAAACTTTTCTGAGAACTAGCCATCTCATCATTTTCATTGGATATGGTGATATGGCTCCATAAGCTTGAGAAACTTGAATATAAAAGCATCATTGACTGTGAATGACAATGTGGACAGTTATTAGCAAGTTCAATCTGCTTACTGTGTCATCTGCTGGAGAGCTAAAGGAAACAGAAGGCACTACTTGCAGACCACAATGAAGTGGGTGTAATGTGTGGAAAGACACATAGAAAACATTAGTAGTGAAATCCTTATGTGCTAGATCAAGTTAATTTCTAAGTCCATCCATTCCTTTCTTTTCATACAGGACTTTGAGTCCAGTAGAAGCATGTCAGTCATAGTTCTAAACAATTTCAGGATTTTTCTATGGCATGGTGATATATAGAAAATGACTATAGAAAATGTCCTTATTGATTTACATTGTATTACACCTGGGATATACTGAACACAGCTACGTTGCTTTGGTGCAAGAAGTGTTTGTATTATGAAACAAATTATCTTCAATAGAAGCCTGAATCCATTATCTGCTGCTTGTTAAGTCTCCAGGGGAGGAGTTGGGGTGGAAGATGAAGCTTCCTGCCAGTGATATAGGAACTGTACTACTGAACCACACCCAGCACTAAAATTCCGCCTTTCTTTGCTTATCAAAAGCTGCTACTGGGAGACTAGTATCACAAGGCCTAGAGCTTTACACTGGGAATTCCTGAACCACTTTCCTGAACTTTTTGCCTTGCATATTATTCTCTGCTGCTGGTGAAGGTTTCCCCTCTCAGGTCCGTTGTGTGGTTTTATACCACACCATCTAAACTAGACTGTAACTCACACTTTTCCAGGAAATTGGAGTTGACTAGCTAGACCTCACCGTTTCCCCACGAGCTTGTGTACTGGCATGTAAATACCTATCATTTGTCTCACTGTTCCCATGAAACTGAATGTAAGACCTGAATGGAAGACTGAATGTAAGCAAGTGGACTGTCTTCAGTGCGTTTTGATCAGAAATCTATGATAAGAAAGGATGGATCTTGCTCATTATTCCTTCCTAAGTTTCAGTAGGATTGGCACAATTCTAGGACAAACTGGTATCAAGAACTGCAGACCCTACTTGCTGATAGGCAGTCCCAACCAGATAAGATTCTGAACAGGTAGCTATGCATCACAAAAGCTGCTTTCCCAGACACATCACATGAGCATCTCCAGTGATTTCAAAGTAAGTGCTCTGTGAAAGCAAACCCAAGGTTAGCCCAGCTGCTTCTGGGATGCAGATTTCCTGCAAATTAATTTGACTGCATTGTGTGAATTGTACACTACCTATGAGGGACAACTGGATCTAAGAGAAATGAAAGTCTGGCCAAAAACTCAAAAAAGGGAAGACTGATGGCTTAGATAAGAACATGAAAACATAATAGGTAGTCTAGAATTATCTACATTTTTTTCAACCTAGTCTGTATTATGCAAACTATATTCAGGACTTCCAGCAGTTTGTTACTAGGCAAGGGCTCCTCAGGTGCTAGACCATCTTAGGAACAGTGACACCTGTCCTCATAAATTAACCCAGTAAATATCACAACAAAATTCATTATCAATTTTTATTTCCTACCATACACCAAATGTACAGCACTGAACACAATTTTGTTGCATTGATGTAAGAAATATTGTTTGAAGAAACAGTATACAAATAAACTACTTCAAATAAAAATGCATACATCATTGCCTGTTTTGTTTACAAAAGACCCAATTTACAGTATCAATCATTGACATAGTTGAAATGAAAATAATTCAGTGCATGTTACAAAACAAAAGTACCAAGGAGGTAAATAAATACAGATACACTTCATAAAACTATGTGAACACAAATAAATTAACTGAAGCAATGTAAATTATAGTAATAAATACATAGGTTCGTAAGGGATCTCTTTAAATAAAATATATAACAAACTTGTTAAAATATTCAGCAAAGTAAACTTCTGTCTTTGTAATTAGTGAGCCCATTTGTGTGCTTCTTTGAAGTACTGTGTAGCAAAATGTTCAAAGACATACTTTAATAGGAAACTTTGCCTTCCATTTTTAGTAGACACCACTCATGGTAGCTGCTTCTTTTAAATTGAGTTTTAAATAAACACCTTTCCTACCTAAGAACAGACATCTCATTTCACTAAACTAAGATTCAAGAGTTCAAATGAACCCCAAGCCAAAGATAAGCCCCACTTGATGCATAATAATAACCACAGTTCCATGAGAGTGGAGAAACTGGACCACTTTTCCTGTATCTGAGCAGGTAACAGTAGTAACAGTGAATTCAAGCCTGTGAATGCCATCACACTAAACCTAAATATCCGTGAGGCTAATAAAAAATAAACACTTTTATTATAGCACAGAAAATTAAGCCCACTAAAGTTTATGTGTACATTTACACAGAGGCACATCTGCACATGAAATGTGTGTGCACACCAAAAAGGCAGTTTAGCTGGTTGTCTATACTTTTTCCTAAAGAAAAAAATAAATATAAAAAACTTTTGAAACAATGCTTAAACTACTTTATAGTCCCTGAAATAGACATTGCCTTTACTACAGCAATTACTAAATTCTGATCCATTTGAGATTGTAGACTCAATTTCATGTGTTTATGAATGCATATATGTGTGAGCTGTGCCAGTGTGTGTGTGTGTGTGTGTGTGTGTGTGTGCAGCTCAAGAGTTATATCAAATTGAAAGTTGTTTTATTTGCTAGGGAAGTACAGACCAATGTTGCCAATATTCAGATCATCATAACACTTTTTCATGTCTTATTATGTTTTCCACTCAACCTAGTAAGATAAATGCTACTTCAGGGGGTATAGTATCTACAAAATTTCCACTTGGATGTGTCTGTATTTGCAAAGTACAATTCTATACCAGTATTGTCACTTGTAATGCTGTACTAACATATAGCAGGAAAAGCCTGGCTGGTCACATCAAAGCTTATTTCTCACCTTGGGGAAGGGTTGCCAACTAGCCAATGTGACTTGAAAAACAAAAAGACAAATCGGATTCACTTAAAATCTATGCTTTAAACAGCTCAAATAAATAAGTCATACTAATTAAATCTGTGCAGCCACGTGAAATACTCTGCTGACTATTTTACTTAATTATTGCTATCAAGTTCTGAGCACACTGTTTGCCAGCATCCTGTGCTTATATGAATGTGGATTTCCCACTAGTGGGCGCCATTTGTCTTCATATTCCTTTGCAGCTCACATTACTAAAAACCATTTACAAAACCAGCAAAGGGGAAAAAGAGGTGCACAGTAAAAACCTAGGATTGACCAAAGTGCAGTCCTGACACAGGGATTTCCTTCACAACTTATTTTTTTCTCATTTAAACCCAGAAAGATGTGTGATTTGAGAACAGCATTTCTATTTAAGTCCTATTAGAAGATAAATAAATAAACACACCTGTAAAAATATGGTAGACTTCAAAATGCAGTTAAAAGATAAAAAACTCTTTGATTAGTAATAAATAAAATATAAAATGTCACATTTATTTTACATATACTTTACAAAATAAAGAGTGCAATGAAGAAATAAAAGAAAAAGTTAAGAAAATAAATGAGATCTAATAATTGACTGCATTGCTTTTAATCCAAAGAGTTTATCATAGTTTTTCTTTTCTTTTTATGTCAGCTGGGGAAAAATTAGTGCAATGTTGCAATTATAAATGCCGGGGGCAGCCTCCAGGCTCCAGGGCTGTGAGGCCCCTGTAGATTGGCTGGAATTCACTGCTATGGTGACCTCTGCTTCCTGCATGCTGTCCTCCTACACGTGGATGCCCTTTACCGCCTGCTTGATGCTTTCCAGTAGCGCTTTGCATTCCGGGGAATAGTCCCGTTCCAGATTGCTGTACATGTCTGTGAGAGTATTTACATATGCTTCAAAATTCTGCTCATTGATAGGCCCCTGATGGAGACAAAGCACATGGAACCAATCACAGAGGTTCAGCTGCCTCAAAATCAGGAGACAGTGAAGAATGTTGCCAGTTTATATAAGTAGGAAGAGAAGGGCAATTTGGCATAGAACATTCAAATGTTAGTGTTTGTAGGGTTTATCTGTTCACTCTTCTTTAATGGCATTAATGAAACTTGAACAGTATTGAGGATCAGTCTGGAGCTGTATAATGAATGCATTTAGCTGCTGAGCTAGAGGTCTCCAACCAACATGCCTCCCCTGGGAGGAGTCTTGTCCTCAATTGCACTTGCTCAGTATAAAACCAGAGTCTGCAGAAGGGATGTGCAGGGATGAAGGTTTGCCTGTGTCAGTGGTTCTTTAACAGTTCTAGACTGGAATGGCAGGTACTTTATACTCAATCCAGTTGCTTACTAACAGTTGGGATAGAGATTTTCTAGTTTGACAGTGGTTCATTTTGTCCTCTCTATTTTTTTAGGGAAAATATCAGTGTTAAAAAGTTCCAGAATGACTTATCTTTACCCCAAGTGGTATTTTGGCATCCTGTTTGCTCCATCTAATGGTTTCATTTTTTATTTATTTGTTTTGCTTTTTTGAGACAGGGTCTCATGTTGTTATCTTGGCTGGCATGGAACTCTCTTTGTAGACCAAGCTGGCCTTAAACTCCCAGAGATCTACCTGCAAAGTGCTAGGATTAAAGGAGAGTGCTACCATGCTGGGACACACACACACAGAGTATATGGATGGTTTGCCACAATGTATATGGATGCTTTACATGCATATTTGTGTACTACATTTGTACTTTATTCCTGTGGAGGCCAGAAGAAGGTGTCACATCGAGCCCTGGAACTGGTGTTATAGACAGTTCTGAGCTACTAGGTTGGTTGGGATTTGAGTCCTCTGGAAGATCAACCAGTTCCCTTAACTGCTGAACTATCTCTCCAATCCCTTAAGTTTTAAAGTGGGTACATACTAGCCATGTGTAAACTGCATCCATAAAAGCAGGGCATGCATGACAAGAGGGAACACTCTCCAGCCATATTGTGCCTCCATGTTCTCACCTTTTTGAAAACTCATGGTAAATGCCTTATTATACTACAGGTGCTTGGAAGAAAGGACTGAAAAATGAGTAATCAGCTCAAGTGTATAGAGTATGACCATAATAGCTACTGTTGAGAAGGTAAGCTTTCTAGATTGAAGATTATTTGTTGTGGCCAGCAGAGTTCTGATCTGGAACATGTGTACTGGACAGTTATGATTGTTCCCTTTTAGATCCTATCTCTGCTGGGCATGTATTTCATACAAAACCATGTAACGGGACAAAGACTGGTGGAAGAATCGATAAAGGGCACATCAGGAAGTTCACTGTCCCACATCCTACTGACTCATCCTAACTTTGAGTCTTGACCCAATGATGGAAGCTGAACTATGACTTTCTTAGCGATGATTGGGAAATCTTAAGCACTCAGTACCCTGGAGAGCGTTCATGTAATCAGGCCTACAGTCCCTGCTACGGAACCTCAGATGGTCTTTGGATGGTAGTTACAAGTTTTCTTGTCAGTCATTTCTGTGGCATCAACAATGAAGAAATACACATTTGAAGAAGAAGCTAGATAAACAGGCAAAAGGAAGATGATAATAATCTCCTTGACAAAAGCCAAAGTTGAATTATTGAATTTTTTTTTCTCTTTTTGTCAAGAAACATTTGGAATTGGATGAGATAAATAAAGACTTCATGTTGGGAAGTTGAATAAATTGAGTGATTTAGTATTTTGAGCAAATTGAATTTTTATTACATTGCTCTTGCTTTATGTCCTCTTATACGTAAACTGTCAGTTTTGGTCTAAGAATGCAAGCTCTGAGGATATTAACAGCATTCAGCAATATTCCCCTCAACAATGCAGCCACATTTTAAAGACTGATTTATATTTATTAAAATATAGAATAAACTTTGGATATTCTAAATAGTTGCATGCTTAGATTTTAGAAATAAGGCTGCCTTAATCAGACCATTTTTCCTATGTTCTATGAGTAAAAATTTAGCATTACAAGAAATTTATTGGGAAAGGAAATGTTTATTTTATAGTACATAAGTTGGGTAGATGGTACTGAGGGCTACATAGGATCTTCTGATTGGAAACATATTTTCAGTGAGTGAGCTCTGGCCCCCAGCTTTCATATAACTTTATAAAACATCTTCAAGCAAACCTTCATCTTTAAAGGACCCTGGTCTTTTGGAATGTCACTGGCCATCATTAATCTGAATGTGTCTACCATGTTCTCAGATGGGGAGATCATTGTGCATGAGAATGCATTCAGGGTAGGTGACTACTGACAGCTCAGCCACAGGGTAATGCCACCCAAGATGGATAGTGTGACAGCAGAGCCTTGCTCTTGGTCTTACCATCTGTGGCAGCTGGATGTCAGCAAGGCTGGAGATGAGAGCCTGACTGAGCCCTGCCAGCTCCTTTAGCAGACTCTCGTTGCTCTGTTCTATAAGCTTGTTCTCCTCCTCTATGGTCTTCAAGTTGCTCTCCATAGATGTTATCTAAAACAGAGGAAATGACATGAGAAGCAGAGTCTGAGGGGAAACCTATGGCTGAATACAAGTACCAAGGGTACTCCATCCCAAACTGCAGCCCTGCCTACTGCTCTCAGTGTTGGATTCACATGCGTACTTTCAACACAGACTTTTCCATGACTTGTGGGTTTAGCCTCTCTACATGGCTAGATGGTAGATATCTATCTCAAGGGCAATATGCCCTTTAGTTCATAGAGATAGTAAATCTGCTGTTTTCCTCAATTCTGTTCCAGCTGCATGCCTCTTCTTTGCAGTGGATGAAAAACCTGTATGTCACTCATATTTCATACTTAGAGTACATTGAACACTTTTTAAAAGAATATGCAAAATAAAGCCACTATCAACCTGTGTTGTGGCTACCTGGACCCAGTCATTGGTATGATGGTATCATTTCTCATAGCTGACCTTGTGTCAGCTTTTCTCAGTATAGTCTCTTCTTGATCCTCCTCATACACTAACAGAACGAGTCTTTTGAAGATCAAGTTAGAATATATGTCAAAGATGACAGAATTACTCTTAAGTCTCAAATCCTTCAGGGACCCCCTCAATCCATCAAAGTAAACACCAAGTTCATCAACAACAACAAGGCTTTACTATGTGAACAGCCTTGTGTTATTTCTGGTACCCTTCTGTAACTTGCCCTACCTAGCTAGATTAACTCCAGACACATTTGCCATCACTGTCGGTTAACTCTTTCATTTCTCAAGTTATTGCTGACACATTCCTCTTCCTTGGGGCTCGGCAAATCCTATTTAATATCAACCCCTCTTATTACAATAGCAGATTAGTCTCTCTCTCTCTCTCTCTCTCTCTCTCTCTCTCTCTCTCTCTCTCTCTCAATATCAACCCCTCTTATTACAATAGCAGATTAGTCTCTCTCTCTCTCTCAATATCAACCCCTCTTATTACAATAGCAGATTAGTCTCTCTCTCTCTCTCAATATCAACCCCTCTTATTACAATAGCAGATTAGTCTCTCTCTCTCTCTCTCTCTCTCTCTCTCTCTCTCTCTCTCTCTCTGTCACACACACACACACAATTTACTGTCTTCTCTACTTAGATTAAGCTCCATGAAGAAGAGGATTGTTTTCTTTGTTAATGGTTTCAAGAGAAGTCTCATGTTTTTCTAATGGAAGCATGAAGTTCTTTCTGTGAACTTCTGGGGCAATCAGAAGATGAGATGAATCAATCACTTCAGATGGATTAGACTGTTTAGGTGAGGAATGCTGAGAAATGGGATGAAGCTTGCATTGTAGAGCTAGAAAAGTAGAAAAAATGGAAAAGGCAGCATGCTCTCTGCTTCTTCTTGTTTCTCTCTTTCTAACTTATTGCAATGACGTCATTTTTGCTTTTTGAGATGCTGAGGATTGAATTTAGAATCTTGCCCATTGGTAGGCAAACAATCTACCAAGTAACTACATCCTTAATAACAGAATTTGTGTTAGATTTTTAAAAACTCCTGGACTGAATTTTTAATTTTCAGTGGCCTAAGTTTAGACACTACTTGAAGTCTTTTCCTTTTAAATAAAATATCTGTACAAGAAGATCTACTTTTAGCACACACATCAATATTCTAGAAGAAGTACATTTAAAGAGTGTATTGTTATATGTGCATGTTTAATAACACAAAGGACCCTTAACCTTAGTGACATGATTCTCTACAAAGCATCACATGCTCTACAGGAGTCTGTATTGGCATCTGCTTTATTTGTTCACAAAGTGAGTCTTCTATGCCAGTTAGATAAAGGCAGGAGCAACTCTTCCCACCTGTGTCTAATCACAAGGTATAGTCATGAGCCACTCATGAGAAACAGATTTCTCTAGGGTATCAGCACAGCTTCAGATGCAAGATTCAGGAAGCTCAATGTTTTGTATCCACTAAAGATTATGATTATTTTAGAAATAACTAATTAATGTTTTTTAACCTGGGTCTGAAGTTTCATCATATCTGCTTCAATTTTAAGGTTGGATTCATTCAGTTCCTTTATTTCTTCATCCAAATGCCTAATTTCTTCATCTCCATCAATACCTGTGAAGAGTCAACAGTTCACACTGAATACAGGAGACAAGGCCCAGAAATGGGTTACTTTATGTTTCAATATGAGAAAAGTTTTTCAATTTAATGCTTTCTAAGAAAATGAATTGCAAAAGCAGCAGTTTGCAGGTGGCCCCACTGCATTCTAGAAGACCTGGTGAGCCCTCATTTATAATTGCTACAGGAATGAACCACTGTAGTCTTTTCATATGTGAAGTTTCCAGGCCTTTAAAATTAAAATAACTTGACAAAAATTAAATGAACCAACAATGTTCAAATCCACACAAACTCTTGTACATATGCTGCAAGGACACTGAGATCACAAGTGTGATTGGTAAGGAGCACATGTACATCAGGAGGAAGAACACAGTCTGGACTTGCATGTGGAAATTTAACGAACTTTAGGTTTCAATTTCTGTAAAATATGCATAGTAACTATGTGTGAGAATGAACACAATAAAATGTAGATTGTGGAACAGTGTCCAGTGGATAGGTGTTTGTTTTCATTGTTGTTTTATAGACTGAGCATGAATACATTTTCCCATTTGGAAGCCTGGAAAAGGTGGTTAAGAGTGCCGCAGTCTTGACTGAGGTTAATCTCAACAATCTGGAGAAGTGGGTCTACCCACGACAGAGAGGAATAAGTGCAAGCTGCTGTACATTATTAGTTCAAGAGCAATTATAATTATAATTTTACCAGGACTAAGCCAATATAGCTTCTGTGTGAGTATAAAATAGCCTATAACCTGTTGTTATGGTTCGGAGACATCCCCTAAAGTCATGTGCTCAAAACTTAACTTCCAAGTGTCAGACTTAATGGCTGGAAGCAGGATCTTTAGGGAGTGACTGGGATTCGATTCCATGAGTAGGTTCCGTATGGTGGCACCAATAACTCTCTATTAAAAGGGACTGAAACTATCACATGTGCTCTTTGTCACCCCATGATATCTGGTACTGTGTAGTTATTCAGCAGATGCCCAACAGATGCTGGCAACATGTTCTATGGTTCTTCTCATCCTCCAGTACCATAAACCTAATAGACTTCTATTATATATGTTACCAATATCAAGCATCTTTATAACAATGGATGGTGTGGTAAGGTACCTAGGTCCCTTATTCTCTGTGACACAGCAATTTCATTCCCCCAAGTACAAGGCAAAAAAAGGAAGGTGCACACACAAGATGCACTCACAAGATGTACAGCCAGAATTCACAAACGCTCAGTGCTGAAACAATCCAGATAACTTCCTCATTGCCAATTATGATGTGGATGACTGTTCTAAAATAATTATTTTTAATTGTGTATATGTGTGTTCACATGCACATATGTGAGTACAGGTGTCTGTGGGGTCTAAAGAAGGCATTAGATCCCTGCTAGCTGATGTTACAAGTGATTTGAGCTGCCTAATGTGGTGCTGGGAACTGAAGTCAAGGCCTGTACATGACCCATAAGCATTCTAAACCATTGAGAAATCTGTTCAGCCTTTGGACAATTTGTAACAATGTAATATGAAACAAAACTGTAAGAAGTGAAATTTTATAAATGTTATAAAACAGGTGGCTATTTTGTAGGCACTTATGCCATTTTAAAGTGGGCCATATAAAGGAGGAAGCACATAAGCATATAACAAGTTGATGTCACACTGTATTATGACATTCAATAAAAAGTGAGGACAATCAAGATGTTCCTAGATGACTCTAAGTGTGAAGCACAGTCTGAGACAGCTCCACATCAACAGCAGGCAGAGGCAGAGGCTCACACTAATGGACCTAGGATATTTCCATGGGAGGGGTTCATGATACCTAGAATTCTACTGAATTTCTAAGCACCATAGTCTGCTTGCTTGTGTGCTTGACAGTCTTCTCCCAGGCAGATAATACACAGGAGTTAATAAAGAAATGATTCTCATGCATTGTATTATTGTTAAAACTTGACCATTTCCTGATCAAGTAAAAGTCTCCTGGCTACATTCTCTGACACAATGTTTTTCAGCTCTGTCTTTCTACAACCTCACTTTAGGTGTTTTTTTCTTCTAATAATGGGTAAGACAGATAAAATGTACAAAGAGTTCTGAAGTATTTTGCACAAGTATGCTGTAAGTACTCTCACTGGAGAATATCATGCTATGACTTCAAAACTAAGTAGGCAGGCAATGGAGACATGAGCAGTGAGATGAGCATCCCATTGAGGGAAACAGAAAGCACATGGATGCAGGTGGGAGAGAAGTGGGTGTTCCCGGCACTATGAGAAGGTAAACGAGGAGAATAAGTCATGTGGAGCTCATGAGGGACTTGGAATAGGATCCAGGTAGGATTTTAAGGTAGAAATTTGCTGTGTTCACTTCCCCACCACTGTTTCTTCATCAAACTTGCAGCCTGCCTCCCTCCATCCCTGTCCCTCCTTCTCTCCCTCCATTCCTTTGTGATGGGCTAGAAATCAATTGCAGGAGCCCGCACATGCAAAGCAAGTGCTACACTGCTGGACAATGCAGTGATCTGGCTGAAACATAAAAACACATCGGGATTTTTGTGGAGACAGAACAGATGGTGAGACAGGGCAAGAGATAGAAGACAGCTGAGAGATTGTTCCTGGAGTCCTGCTTAGGTTTCAGCCCCTGACTATGGCCATGGAAGAAGAAATGAGGGAAAGATAAAGACTCACAGTATGATGTGAAGGCAGAATTTGATAGATTTGTGATGGATTAGAATTGGTGATATGAGAAGACACTATAGTGAAACTTTTTCTGTAACAAGTGTTATAGACACAATGGGAAGTAATCACAATGGGAAAGAACAGGGGCCAGAAGCATGTAGTAGGATGATTAAGTGTTTAATTTTTGTTATGTTATTTACTGGATGCTTTTGAGAAGTCTCTTTAAGTGAGAGATATGGTATTGTGGTTCAGTTAAGTGTGATTATTATGTTTCCATGATACTCACTGTTAATGAAGATGGCTGCTATAGTTTTAAAGCATGGACTCAAGGTAAATCTTTGGAGAGACTGTATAAATGTTAAGATGTTAGGCCCTCTGCGAGGGCTTTGGGTATTTGTATTATATATCTTTAAGGAGTTATGAAACATTGGCCTTCTTTTACTTGGCTTCATGGTTATAAGATGAGTGGCTTCGCTCTGGCACATTTTCTTATCATAATGTACTGTGTCATCACAAGCCCACAGCAGTAACTGGAGCTAGGACCTCCAAAGCTGTGGGCCCACACAAACTCAGGTCTTTTAATTTAATGACTTCAGACATAATCACAGTGGAAAGCTGACTAATAAGAACACAGCTTCTTAACCAAGGATATATGATCTGGAAGATTCCTAATAACATATGGTTCCTTGGGTTTATTGGAAAATATAGCCTTGGAAGAGAATTCTAGGGTATTAGGGCAAGAAACATAGCTCAGCAAGTATAAAATACTTGTTGTACAACCCTGTCAACCTGAGCTTGATCCCTATAATTCATAAAAAAAATTAGATGCCATGGCACCCACCAGTAATATCAGTATTCCTATGGGGAGACAAGAGGCCAAGACATGTTTGGAGTATGCAGAACAGTGGCATTAACAAGAAGGGGAAAACTGACTCACAATATTGTCCATAAATTTGAAGGAGTGTAGAGAAAAAGTATATGAAGAATTTCAAGGGAGGAAGGGGGAGGGAGAAATATTATAATTATATTATAATCTCAAAATGTTTGACAGGCATATATGTACACACACAACATATATACATAATAAATACATAACCCTACAGGACCTGGCATGTATCTAGCTCTCTATAATTCTTATCACATTAACAAATGAGGGGCTAACATATTATCAGTTCTGAGATTTGGAAGATATTTTAGCAACAATGCTGAATTCAGTCAGTATCCTTGTACTTTTTAAAGTTAATACATTAATTATCTACTTCCACTGAGACTCCAAACCTCTCCACACACAGCCAAGAGATCCTCTCACCCTCACTGGAACTCATCTCGCCAAGTGGAACTGAGAAGAGGTCTCAAATTCTGAATTTTACTTTGGACTATCAAGCAGTAATTCACTTGGCTCATGAGACATTCACTCACTATCTCATTTTATAGCTGGAAAATTGAGATACTAAATATCAGAGCTGTGATTCAAACATGAGCTTTCTGCTTCCAGAATATCTTCTCTCCCCATAGATTTACTCAGGGACTCTATTATCTAGGATGTCACTTACTCAAGCTCAACTTTAAACAGAATAATATATTCAATATAAATTTCCAGTAAGAGCCCCTAAGTTTTTTTTTTAAGTTGCATTTATAGTAGGCTGCTGTAATTGTTCTGTTTTATTATATTTGCTGCTAGTCTTTTACTGTGCCCAATTTTATAAATTAAAGTATCATATATGGCTGGCTGACACTACTTGTGGCTTGGAATCCACTGAAGTTTTGGACATTGGAGGTGGTTAAACGTCACCTCTACTCACAGATGTCTAATATGCTTTAGAAGCTTAATAAGATATGTACACTGGTATGCTCCTTTAAGCACATTGTTTTTAGAATTTTAAGATTAGCTAGGTATTGCTATTAATCAAGGAAAATATATGAATACTCCATTATATATGTATATTTATTCAGTGAGCTTTGTACTCTTTATGCCTTATATATGTTTGAGCTATGGTTACATATAGACAAACACACATTAAAGTGTCCCAGTTTCACTGACAATGTATTGATGAAGGTGCACTAGAGGAGTGGGTTACTTCTAAATAGAATTCTGGGCAAAGTTCAGCTACTTAGTATATGGGTACTGACAACGATAAAGGATGTTGGTCTGTCCCTAACAACTAGGAGCTTAAGATCTGGGTGCTGAGTTTCTCAAGGACTTAGCAGTGGGCCGTCAGGGAATGAGAAAAGCATCTTAGTGTGGATGCTATAGATAACCCAGACAAAGATGTTCCTGAGTAAGAAGTGAGCCCGAGAGAGCTCTTCTCTCCATGATACCATATACCTCCCACTTAAAAGCCCATGTTCATACTAAATAAGCAAAACAACTTTCAAGAAAGAAATGTGCAAACAATTTGAAGTCCCCAGCTTGAACATGGCATTAGAGTATACACTAAGCATTCAAGAGACCTGGGGTTCCATCCCCTGTACCAAAGATGAAAAGAAAATGGTTCTGGTTCAGCTCTGATCATGTACCAAAGACAATATGAAATATAGTTTCTAAAGAACAGTTACTCTTTGCCACCATGTATCTAATGCTTTAGGAAGCTCTTTGAAGGAAATAGGCCTGAGATCATCTGAAACAACGCTGAAAGAAATGTTAGAAAAACACTCAAGTACCAAAATAACGAGATCTTTCTATGGGACTCAGAATTAATATAAGTTAATGCTGACAAAGGATAGACACTAAGGACTCAGCAGACTAGGAGAGAAACAGATAGACAAAGACACTAGAGCACACCAAGTCACCATAAAACAACTGCTTTTAAACAGAAAACATTTAAAGATTTAAATACAAATATCAGAAATTGTGTTTAATAAACATTTGTTGGGGTTCAAAATCTTAACACAATTCTTCACAGACCTTGAAGCAATATTCAAGTTTATATGGAAAAACAAAAAACCAAGATAGTCAAAACAATCCTATACAATATAGGAACTTCCGGAGATATCATCCCTGACTTCAAGTTCTACTATAGAGCTATAGTAATAAAAACAGCTTGGCATTGACATAAAAACATGTATGTAGGTCAATGGGATTGAATTAAAGACCCTGACATTAATTCACAAACCTGATTTTTGACAAGCAAGCCAACACATAGAAAAATGAAAGTATCTTTAAGAAATGGTGCTAGATGGTGATACGTAGATGAATGCAAATAGATCCATATCTATCAACCTCCACAAAACTCAAGTCCAAGTGAATCAAAGACCTCAACATAAATGCAGTTACGCTGAACCTAATAGAAGAAAAAGTAGTAAGCAGCCTTGAATGCATTGGCACAGAAAATCACTTCCTAAATATAATATCAGTAGCACAGACACTGAGAACAACAATTAATAAATGGGACCTCCTGAAACTGGGAAGATTTTCTAAGGCAAAAGACATGGTTAATAAGACAAAATAGAAGCCTACAAAATGGAAAAAGATCTTTACCAACACTACATCTGACAGAGGGCTGATATCCAAAATATATAAAGAATTCAAGAAACTAGACATCAAAACACAAAAATGAAATACAGATCTAAACAAATAATTCTCAACAGAAGAATCTCAAGTGGCTGAAAGAATTTAAAGAAATGCTCAACATTCTTAGCCAACAGGGAAATGTAAATCAAAATGACTCTGAGATACTATCTTATACCTTCCAGAATGACAAAAATAAAAAACACTGAAGAGAGTGACTATGCTGGAGTGGATGTAGAGTAAGGGGAATACTCCTACATTGCTGGGAGGAATGCAAACTTATATAGAGACTTTGGAAATCAGTATGGAGATTTCTCAGGAAACTGAAAATCAATCTACCTCATGATCCAGCAATACTACTCTTGAGTATAAACTGAAAGGATTCACATTCATACCACAAGGGCATTTGCTCAACTATGTTCATAGCAGCATTATTCATAATAGCCAGAACTTGGAAACAACCTAGATGCCCCTCAAACAAAAAATAGATAAATAAAATGTGGTACATTTACACAATGGAGTATTACTCAGCTGTAAAAAAAAGTGTCATCATGAAATTTGCAGGCAATTGGAAAGAACTAGAAAAAAAATCCTGAGTGTGGTAACCCAGACCCAGAGAGACCAACACAAATCTTCATCCAGTAACTGATGAAAGCAGAAGCAGCTAAGCACTGGGTGGAGCTCCCAGAGTCCAGTCAAAGAGTTGACTCAAACTTCTAGGAGCTCACTGACTCTGGATTGACAGCTGGGGAACTTGCATGGGACTGAACTAGGCCCTCTGAATGTGGATGACAGTTTTGTGACTTGAGTAGTTTGTAGGGCCCCTGGCTGGGGGCCCAGGACTTATCTCTAGTGCAGGAACTGGCTTTTTGAAGCCCATTCCCTATAGAGGGACACACTGCTCAGTCTTGATACAGGGCAGAGGGGCTTGGTCCTGCTTCATCTTGATATGTCAGACTTTGTTGACTCCCTATGGGAGGCCTTACTCTCTCTGAGATGTGGATGGGGAGGTAGGGAGGACATGTGAGAAGGGGAGGGAGGAAGAACTGTGGTTGAATGTAAAATTAAATAAAAAAGAAACAAAATAATTTGATGGGGAACATGTACTGGAAACACATGTGTGCTGTGGGATTATACTCTTGTACATTGTAGATTATTTGTCCCTCTTACTGGTTGAATAAAATGCTGATTGGCCAGAAGGTAGACAAGAAGTACAGGTGGGGCTAACAGGCTAAGAAAACTCTGGGAAGAAGCAGAATAGAGAAGAGATTCCAGGTAGATACAGAGGCAAGAAAAAGAAATGCTTCTCTGAGAAAAGTTACTAAGCCACTTGGCTTATCATGGATTAGTTTAAAAGTAAGAGTTAGCAAGTAACATGCCTGAGCCATAGGCCAAATAGCATGTAATTAATATGAACTTCTTCATGTTTCTTTGGGACTTTGGGACTGCTGGTCCAGACCTTGGAACTAGTCTGGACCATAACTAATTACTACACATGTGTGCACATAGGCCTAGAGACGTGCACACATATGTATATACATGTACACATGTTCCTAGTAGAAAAACCAACATTGGAAACACTTAAGGACACAATTATTGTGTCTCTCAACTTACGTGTGTACCATTTCATACCTTTCCTTGCAGAAAAGCCTTAGTAGGTAATAGAAAAAAGCATTGTCTCTGAGGCATCACAGTTGCAGCTCAAACCTGAGGAAACCCTTTTGTTTTTGCATGTTGAAAATATGGCTAGAACATAGCTAAATGACACAGTGCCTCACTTCTGCATTGATGGCCTCTGACAAGGGTGTGAGTGAAGAAAGACTTGTTTTCTTTAAGGGTCTGGCCACAGGGAGTTTAATTATGCTCCAATAAGTAAATGAACAGCATGAATGGGCGTTTTTGAAAATGGGGAGATGATAAGTGTGGGTATGAATCCGAGAGGACTGATAACTGAGTTTGATGAGGTGCATGATATAAATTCACCAAATAATAAATATATAAATAAAAAAATTAAAAGAGAGAAAATATGCCTTGATATAGTGCAGATTTCATTTGCAAAAGCCAGTGGGATCTACTGTAGTGGGAATTCAGCGTTTACCCAGATAAGCGCTTGTGGCATTAAGAAACTGGACCCTGAAGGGGCATGGCCAGCATCGTTGGAGACCCAGGACTCAGTCCTGCTTGCCCCTTTGGTTCCTGTATTGTCTGGGAGAAGGCAGATTTTCTCCTGCATGGAGTCCTGGTTTCTCCTAGAAGTGCTCTTGTATTTGTAAGTTTCCCTTTCCCTAATAAATATTAACTGATTGTACTGAGAATCAGTTGTGAGTAATTCAGCTACAATCTACTGTCTAGACCTTAGTGGAGATGGTGACTTACCCCCAGTAGCTTTGAGCTTGATGGTCATTAGTTCCTCAGAGACCTTGACCTTTTTGATAGCTTGTGCATTGAGAGGGCATCCAGATAAGCTGTGAAAAGAGAATTTATACCCATGTGTGAAACGTATGTCATTTCTCATAAACTTAAAACTTCTTTGCTATTTGTATTTTTTGTTATTGGTATTTTGCCTGATCATTAATTATATCATAGCCCATAGTTTCTGTTTTTTTATAAAAAGTAATAAATATATACTAAATAAAATTCAAAGGTTCTAAATGAAAAGTGTTTGCATTTTTTTTTCTTAAATAAAAATACAGGAAATCACTTCTGACCCAACCCATCCCATTCACTTGGGAGAACACTTGTCTTCCACATTCATGAATGTGCATTCGGCAGTACATACTTCACTTTCTGCAGATATAAAAATGCCCACATAGGTCATGAACAAAGACTGTTATTACCCAGTTGGAGTCCATGCAGAATAATACAGAGTTTAGTTCTTCCTATTTTCATACAAAGAACAGTCTGAATTTCACAGAGCGACTCCACAATAGTCAACAAGAAGTCCCCACTCACAACAGAAAATTCAGTCTGCTTATAGGAAGTTTTTATTTTTTCTGTAACTGTTAAAACATTATTTTAATTTTCACAAATTCTACAGTGAGATGGAAATAAAAGCAGCTGCTGCAGGTGCAGCCAGGGCAAGGAGATCTGTTATCCGAGCTGGCGTTCGTGACCCTGTCCATTGAATTGCTGTTCTCTTCATCAGGCTTCCTTCCTTTAATGTCACTTGTTTTATTTAAATAGCACCAGTGTGATAATGACAACATTGAACAAAACCTGTTTTCCATCATTTATGATCAGGTAATTTTCTTGTTCTAAGCAGTCATTAATTCTTTCATGGTTTTGTTCTATCTTTGTAGAAACCAGTTTTAGATTAAAATAAAAATGAGAATAATCAACCATTTAAAGTAGTTCCCTACTCAGAAATGTGGATTTAATTCATCTGTAAAACAATCATTTCAACCTGAAGTTCATGGTGCTATGCCAAGTGGAAGAAAAGTTTTCTGGAGTAAAGTCCTTAATAAATGTGAAGTATTATATGCTTTAAGAACAAGCAACTTATTCTGCATTAAGAGTCTATAAAATTCAGAAAACAATATAAAACTTTAGTGCTAATGTGTAATAGGTAACATGATGAAAAAATTTCCTCATCTTTCACAAATGATAAATGAGAAGCACAACTTGAGCTCAGAACCATTTTCGAGCCTCTTTCTGATAATCATGGCCTATGTAAGATTCATGGAGACTCACTTTTTCTCTGAAGAGGGCTTGTGAGTCTGTCCTCTCTTATTGTAACATGCCATGTTCTTAGAAAATAGCTGTGAAGATGATGAGTATTTAACTGGTATAGCAGAGGGTTAAAGGTGTCCATTTTAACATAATGACAGTAGCATTTCATTTGAGCTTGGCATCTTTCCCTTCACAACATCTATTTTGCAATTTACAATTAATTTCTAGGTAGACACAGTATTATAAAAATACTGAAGAAGTTTAGCCATCACCACACAACTTAGGAGCAGTGTGTATTGTTAAGAAAGCAAGATTTTGGAAGGTAGAGACAGAGGGATGGATTTTTGGAGCTTACTAGCCTGTTAACTTATATTATTTTTGAAGTTCCAGGGAAGTGAGATCCTCTCTGAAACAAAAGATGGACAGTTCTGAGGAAAGACACTAAGGCTGTCACACTAAGGTTGTCCTCTGGCCTCCCTCCCTCCCTCCCTCCCTCCCTCCCTCCCCCTCTCTCTCTCTCTCTCTCTCTCTTTCTCTCTCTCTCTCTCTCTCTCTCTCTCTCTCTCTCTCTCTGTGTGAGGTCAGTCTCAGGTGTCTTTCCTCAGGCTTCCATACACATGCAAACATTTACATGTATGACCCTAACCTCAGCTCCCATGATAAAAGTCCTTTATGCATCTGAAGGTGGGGATGGGCAGACCTGGGAACAGGCCTATGGGGTGTGGACTCCATAATAGAAAAACAAAATAAAAACAACCTAAACCATGAGTCTTATATGATTTTCAACCCATCTGCAATTAAGTTAGGGCACATGAAATCAGAGGTGAGTGCATCTCTATTTCTTCTCATACTACATTGTTTATCTTTAGGGTAGTGTGGCCACAGTCTCATTTCCCTTTATTAAAACAAAATGGCAGGTGACTCAGCTTAGGGCACACTGGGTTTGTGACTCCTGTTCCCACATAGGAAATAGTGATCCAAACAGATTAAAGCAAGGTACACCATGGTGGACATGAGCTTACACTGTGTGACAGTCATCCAAAGCACTTGGGAAAACATTTTCTGCATAAGCAGGTTTCACTGACAACTTCAAAGCAAGCAGTCTCTGGAAAGATGATTTTTTGGTATTAATGTCAAGGTTTTCCTTTGACCTCCACACAGAAAATGCAAATTTCTCCCTAAGTCAGTTTTACTGGCACCTTGAGAGAAATCAATTCCTGCACCTTTTTTTTTTTTTTTTTTTTTTTTTGGCATCAGTGATCTATAGCTTGAGAACTGAAAAAGTGTCAAAATGTTCCAACTCTGCTCAGTCTATATATTGAACACCGAAGAATCAAAGTTTCCCTAAAACTGCATGAGAAGTAGCCTGTAAGACTAGAAGGGGCTGGAAAACTCATTGATGGCAGAAATATATCAGGAAATTTCTAGCTTTCTTTCCTTTAGGAAGAAGGTGAGCCAAATAGCTGGACTAAGACCAGCAATAGAAGGCCCTGTTGAGAGCCAGGGACTCGGTGATGAATGATATCCCTGCAAAACTCCGGCTCCTTTAACCCCACCAGCACCTACAAATGCTGCTTGCTTTCAGGTTGCTGTGGGAGAATCACATCTCCTCAGAAGCAAAACAATGTGACACTGGCCTGAAATTGGGTGACTGCAAGAGACGAAAGGATGACAGAAATAAGTATGTAAAAGTTCACAACTACATGACATAGTAGAATATGGACATCACAAACTTAGAACTGGCATAAAGCATTAAAACACTAAGACATTTAAGAACAGTAACACAAGCAGTATTTTAGAGCACAAGAAACAAATGACATTTGCAGAGCACTTGAAATCCATGCAGTGAATTTTCACAAACAGAAAATGTACTTTTGATTCTTCAGATTAGTGAACTATTTACCTAGTAAGACTCAGTCTTACATATCTAAAGTGTTATAAATAATGGTATTTTGAAGTTTTTCACTTTCTCCTAAGTAACTCCCATCACAAACAATCACAGTAACAACAAGACACAAAACAAGCATTACCTTCTGTGGGTGACAAACACGTTGTTTACATGACCTAGCCCGTTGCATCCTGGCAAGGGACAGTGGGGAAGCTCCTGCTTGTTCAGTTTCCAGGAGAGAGGGGCCCCATTGAGGGGATTCTCCTTCTGTCTCTTGGCAGCCAGAGGACAGCCAGAAGCTGTGCGGTGTGATGTGTATTTACCTGATATGTGACCTTGGCCATCACACCCTATTACAGGACATCTAGAGAAGCACAGTGGAGCCATTATCAGCTTGGAAAAAGGAACTAACACTCCATACTCTGCAGAAGCAACCAACAGCAGAGGGTTTCAAAGGACATCACCATATGCTGGCTAATTTTATGTCAACTTGATGCAGGCTAGAGTCATCCGAGATGAGGGAGCCTGAACTGGGGAAATGCCCGTAAGATCAGGCTGCAGGCAAGCCTGTAGGGCATTTTCTTTCTTTTTTATTGTTTAATTAGAACAATTTATTATGTTTTAGAAAGTAATTTGATGATATACATAAAATGCTTTATACATATTCACAACATTGGACCCCAAAGCAATGAAGAACTTTTAAGAGAAAGATAAAACTTCTAAACAACTGAAACATTTTTGTCAAGAGAAGTCATAAACAAAAGACAAGTAATCAAATAAACATTTATGTATAAATATTCTTTATATATAGTCATCTTGAAAGGTTTTTGTGACTTCAATTTTTAATACTGTGTGAGACCAATTCCAGATAGGTCACAGAGTTTAAAATAATAGCAACAAATAATTAAAATGTTCATTAATTTTGTTAATTATTAAGGAAACTCAAATGATTGTATCTTTTAAAATTAGAGACTATAAAAAAGATTATAATACTCCCTACCAGCTATACTGCAGTAGAATGAGTCATCAATAGCTTGTGTAACGTCACTATACCTGGTTTAATCATGTACATGTGTGTTTATATGTGTTCACATGTGTGCAGGTGACAGGGCCAGGTCATCATTGCTGTCTCTGCCTTGTTTTTTTTTTTTTTTTAACACACAAGGACTCTTACCTAACTTAATGTGTCTAGACAGTCTGCTACCAAGTGAATGGGATCCTCTTATGCCTACTTCCTGGGTACTGGGATTAGGGTTGTGCTGCGATGTCTGGATCTTATGTGGCTGCTGGGCATCTGAACTCAAGCATTCCTGCCTGCATGACAAGCACATTACCAACCAAAACATCTTCATATCTCACTATCTTGGCATTTTAATTAGTGATTGATATAGGAGGGCCCAGCTCATTGTAGGTGGAGTCATGCCTGGGCTGGTGGTGTAAGAAGTCCATTGAGCAAGCTAGTAAGCAGCATCCCTCCATGGTCTCTGCATCAGTTCCTGCCCTTTTGAGTTCCTATCCTGACTTCCTTCAATGATGAATAGTGATGTGAAAGTGTAAGCCAAATAAACCTTTTCTCTCCAACTTGCTTTTAGTCTTGGCATTTCATCAGAGCAATAGAAACCTTAAGACATTCGACAAGCAGCAAAACAGCATCGTGTTAACAGTAACATTTGACAGGATTTGAGCTGAGAAAATTTCACACATCACCTCTTTTAATGTTCACTGCAAACTCTTTGGATAGAGAATACTGTCCCACTTTGCAGACAAGGAAAATTGAGGTTTGTGTAAAAGCTTTGCTGACCTAGGCAGCAATAGATGAGTCAATCTCATACTCACAGTTTTTTTCTTTTCTTTTTTTAAAAAATGAAAATAGATTTTAAATACATTAAATTTTGATTGATTATGGTTTCTTCTCCTCCAGCTCCTCCCTCCCAGATCCTCCCCACTGTCACACCCCTACAAATTCACAACAATCTTTCTTTCTCTCATTAGAATACAAACAGGCATCTAAAAATACTAATAAAATAAAAATAGATAAAACCAAAATAAACAAACCAGAATTGGACAAAATAAACAAAAGAGTCAAAGAAAAAGCTCGAGAAACACATATAGACACAGAAACATAAACACATAGAAATTCCATAAAGACACAACTTCCACAGTGTTGCTTTCTTTTAAAACAGATGGACAAGGGATAAATCTCTCTCCATTCTGCATTGTCAAAGAAGTGGAGAAATGCAATTATGAGAGAGAAAACATTTTTGAACTTCTGAACAACATGAAGAAGTCCTGGTTCTTACTGATTCATCTCCTCCAGGATTCAGTGGGTACTGAGTGTCACCCTGAGGCTCTTCCGAGTTAGCCAGCAAGATACAGCCCAACCCAGTTCTTCATGAGATGTACTTACTTAAGTTCAGAGTCTTCTTTTTCTTCCTTGGTAGGGGTCATTTTGATGCCACTTTTCCTTGCACGAGGGCAACCAGACAAGCTAAAATACATAACCAAGAACAGTGCAAGACAATGTGATTACGAGGTTATGATGGGTATCATTGCCAACATGCTAGTTTCCATTTGAGAAATTTAACTGGTCTTACCTTCTGTGGGAAGCATAGTTTCCAGTTACATGTCCAGAACCATCACAACCTGGGGTTGGACACCTAGAAAACACAGGAACACAGTGGGCTGCCAGGTTAGGGAGGAGATGGCACCA
Source organism: Sigmodon hispidus (assembly GCA_004025045.1). NCBI lineage: Eukaryota > Metazoa > Chordata > Mammalia > Rodentia > Cricetidae > Sigmodon > Sigmodon hispidus. Next base: position 133,677 of record PVIH01001991.1, on the reverse strand, counting down.
AGGTACATATAAGTTAAAGAAGGTGAGCTGGACTCTTTTGGTTTACATATCTGTCTTTCAGTTAGAAATTCATGCTGAAAATAAAACATAACATGTAAAATTCTCAGGCATTGAGAATTTACTATACTAAACACAGAAATATATTCTCTGCTGCTAGACACACACTTCTTGCCCTTTTCTATTAACTTAAAAATTATTTTAAATTATGTATCCACATGTCTTGGTGTGGATTTGTACAGGGAAGTGCAATGTTGCTGCAGGGGCTGGAAGACGGTGTTAGATGCCCCTGGAACTGGATTCCATGTGGTGGTGAGGTCCTGGCATGGGTACTGGAAAATGAGATTGGATCTTCTGCAAGAGCAGTATGAACTGATAATCACTGAATCATTTCTCCAGCCCTTTATTAACATTTTTTATCTTTTGTATATTTTTTAAATATTTTTTTTAACATTTTAACAGTACTTCATTAGATTATGTATTCTCTTATTATATATGGTATAAGTAGCTTGCTATATGTTATCTACTAAGTCAAGAAATATCTTTTTAGGATTTTTTCCCTTGAACATCTAAACAACAAGTTAGTGAAATATGTTTTTCTTGTATAGATAAAACAGATAAATTATTTATCATGTGGCTATATGGAACATTTAATTATTGGATATTGCAATAGGCCCTCTTAATCTACATTCTTCTAGTATCTTTCTGATATTTTCAAACATAAAATTTAGAGAAAGTACATGGAGTGATAGCTGTAACTGAGAAGTAGTAATGGAGGCACTTAGACTGGGTATAATATTGTTGTATACTCTACATTTCAATCCATTAATTACTAACCTCAAACAGTCTTATATTTCAATTTATAAAAGTGGCTATCAATATTCAACATTCTACCTTGATAAAATAAATGATACTTTAACATTTTGAAAATAAGAAACATTTGCATATTTCCAAATTCCCATTATTTTTGGTATAAAAAAACTTCACATTTTTATGTTGCTCATCTATAAAATGTATTCTAATGTGAACTTATTGAATATTTGATATGAATATATTTATGTAAAATGTCAAAGAAGTGGAATAAAAGAGTAGAAAACTAAAATCGGTGACTAAATATTAGTATATATGTATAACCCTAGAGACCTTGTAAACAATGTAGAAATGAGCCTGAATGATGTTTAGCAAAAGTGTAAAACAGCTGGAAGACTTAAATTCTTATGATTTCTTAAAAGTGATGCTGAAAAGGTTTTTGCTTTTCACCATCACTAATTTGGGTTTGTTAAGTAAGTTTTGAAATTAAGAGCAAAAAGACTGTGCTTTTATGCTTTTGTAACAAATCAGTGTAAGAATAAGCACCATCCCCCCTCCTCAACCCCCAGTATGTCAATCCTGGAAAAGTCTAAGTGCTGGGCTTCAGCATTTTCAACGTTTGACAAGTGTCTTTGCTGTTACTCAGTCAGGTACAAGTTTATATTCTCTTGGCAAGGCAACATAGACCCTGAACAGTGAGGGCTCCACCAGAGTGAAGGCGGACACAGAAGTCATGCCTCCCAGCACTTACTTAAGCTCCTGAGAGTTGGCAGCCATGAGGGACTTAAGAGTCTTGTCTGCTAGAGGGCATCCAGATACGCTACAGAGGGAAGAGGAAGAAGAGAAGACCAGCAGTGATGTGGACTAATTGACTCACAGGTGCATCAAGTTCTGGGTGACAAAGGGTTGAAAAGAATTAACCGGGACTGGGTCTGGCTTGATGATTAATAAACACAGGCTCAATGGGATTGTAATTATTCGTTGTAAACTCAGATTTGCTATTTATCAAATGAAGGGCTTTAATCAAATGAGAACTCAGTGATCAGCAACGATCAACAGTCCACTCTCACTGCAGCACCAGTGACAATGGCTTCAGCTTTAAGCCACTGGTTAACGAAATGTCATCAGCAGAAAAACAAAGAGAGAACCTCTTACTTTGCTCAGCCTCACCAACATCTTTATTTATTTATTCAGGATCAGAGATGTCTCTTCAACTTGTGAGAGACTTTCTTTGTTTGATGCTTGGTGGGATAAAAGCCTAACATAAACCCTGAGGTGGTTTGTAATCAGGACCACAACACTTTGAACAAGGACCATGACTTCTTTGCACCATATCTACATCTCTGAGAAACAAACGAACACCCAAATCCAAATAACCCATTCTCCACTTTTAATCAAGATAGCTGCTTGCTATTCTAATAAGTGAGATAAAACAAACCATGATGATGAAAACCTAGACATATACAAGAACATTTGGTACCTTCGGTGAGATGCATAGTTGCCTGTGACATGGCCACTTCCATCACATCCTGGTGTTGGGCAGCTGTGTCAGCAGAAAAACATATCATGAGTGTCAAGTGCATTTTATAGATTATTGTTCCTCCAGAAAGATTGCAAAGCATTTTCTCCCTTCAAGACTGAACTGTTTAGGGGATACAGATGCTAGAGCATTAAGAATTTTGAGGTTAAAAAGAGAAATCATAGGTAGAAGAAAAGTAAGCATGTCATGTCCAGTCACTTCTTTTTTTCTCTTTCATCATGTCCAAATTTCTAACTCAAATGATGTGGGAAGTGATGTTAGCAAGCTGTCCTGGTGGTTTGTGAGTCAATAATCCATGCTGTTATGTTCTTTGAAAAGATAAATTTATGTCTCCATAACACACAAATATAAGAACAGAGATACTGACACCAGCTATATGATACATTATAAAAAGGGATTTCTGTAGGCTTTTAATAGAAAAAACAACCTAGTAACTGACAATTTTGAAACTACAAGGAAGAAAACCTTTGACTGAAATGTAAATTGATATTTTAGATGAGAAAGTTACTGACAGAGAAATGAGCAAGATATTTAGTTACTAAAGCTCTTGATTAGTTTTTGCTCAAAGATGTAACAACATAACACCCCTAATTCATAGCTAGCTCAAGAAGAGATTTCAGGATGTCTATCAAAGGGCTCACTTCGATCTGCATCTTTCTACTTGTCTTTGGTTTCTTATGTATATTTTTAAAAAATCACAACTTTGTGATCTTTCAAAGATATCTATCCAATTAGATTTTTTTGTTTACTTAACTTCTTGTAGGCTGTTGAAATTGCTCATTTGGAGTACATAGGTAGACCCCATCCTGAAGTGCTATTTATGAATTGTATTGAGAATCTGAGAGAAAAGTTTTCCCTGACATCCCGCCCAAAGCAAAGTCCCTTCTGTTCATTTATATTAAGTTCAGAATAAGGCTTTTGGAAGAAGTTTTGGGATTAGCAACATTATGATTCTATTCCCTTTTAAGTAGTTTCTTCTTTAAGCATGGATCGAATGTTTGAGGCAATGAAAAGAAACTATGAACATTAGGGATCTCAAAAAGATGTTTGCTTTTCACAGGCTAATCTAAATTGGGGCCATTTAATTCTTCATTGGCTTTATTTCTGAATGAGATATCAAAAAATATAGACGATAAAGTATATGTACAAAAAGTTTTTAAAAAGTAATGATGGTTCTATTTAGGCTGAGATTTTTTTCAAAACAAAACATGTATCACTTGAACACAGAAATATCTCTGAATACCATTTAATGGGAGAATAAAGGGATTTCAAGTGCTTGGGAATTTTCACCTCAAAATAGTATTCCAAAAGCACTGTGTTTATTTTTATTTCTCTTCTATTTTCAGCTATGCTATTAATACTTCCAAAAGAGGAAAATAAGCTACATTAATTTCAAACTAATTATCTATAAGTTAACTATGAAATATAGTAGAGCATATAAATTTGATTAGATGAAATTTTAAAGTAGTATAAAAAGGTCAAAAGAATAAAAAATTATCAGCAATATCATTCCTGATAGGTCATAGATGTCTGGTGTAAATATGAATCTATAGTAAAAATATTCTTTAATATCACATAACACCAGTTGGACTATAAATTCTTGGAGGGTTTTCAGATAAAAATAATACAATTCAAGGAAGGAAACTAGCTAATTCTCTAGGTAACTGATGTTCAAATCTATCAAGTCAGAGGATAGTTGATAACATTTTAAAGTTTCTTTTCACCAGTTTTGGGTAAACTGTTACTATATGATTAATCTCTTAAAAAAGAAACAGATATAATGAAATAGGACCTAAATCAGCATACATGTATCACTTGACACAAACAGGCACAAACCAGTTAGAGACTGCCACCCAAATGCTGAGTGTCGTACTTGAGAGGCCACTTAACTTCCAGGGAATTCACATTGGACTCAAAAATCACAGTTCAAGATATTGAGAGCCTTCCTGTGTATATTTACCTTCATAGTCAGGAGTGTTGTCTATTACAATAATATACAATACAATACAATACAATACAATACAGTACAATAATTGTTTTTTCTGTTCCAGGATGATCACAGCATTTCGTTTGTAATAACTTTTGGCAGTTTCTAAAACCTACCTTCAAAAGATAGAATTTTTGCATTTTGGAAAGCATTGAAAAAAAATCAGTGGAAAAGAAGTTTTTAAAAAATGATGAAGAAGCTCAAATAGCAGATCCAAGTGGGAATAAGTGCTTGGCTCTTATAAGTAGTCTTCTGGAGAAACAAAAATTCTGAGAAATTTGGGTTCTGGTGTGTCTGGTACCCTTCCCTAATTTGTGTAGGCCACTAAGACCCAGGTGAAGCCTGAACTCCAAAGCTCACTGTTCATGCTTGACTATGAAATCTGTAAGGAAGGTCATTATCTAAGCTTCTTTAAAAGAGATTTGTATATCCAACAGCAAACTAGACTTCAACTAGGAATGGTCTATTGATGCCTACTTTGTACAAGGCCCATACTTACCACTGGCCAGCATTTGAAATGTGCACTCTATCTCAGGTTATGGTTCATGAAGCTTATGTATCTAAAAAGCACACAGAACATTTGATGAACTAATGATGTGGCCAAGGCAGAGAACAAAATGAGGGAAGAAGAGTAGCAATGTCGAGGCCTCATTCTTAGGGAGGTGGGCAGACAATAGGCAGCAAAGAGGAAGCAACTGTTCACACTGTTAAGCTGGTGATAAACACTGGAAGGATCCTGAAGCCAGGGCAGGACTGTTAGGCCTGGAGATGAGGAACTGCAGTAGGTGGAGGGCAAGTGACACTGGAGGGAAAGACTAAGGAAAAAGAATATGGGCTCCTTTTAGATAGCATGGGCCAAGGTAACAGCAACTGCAAGGCCCTGAGACAAGCATTCCCCTGATATGCATGGGAAACAAGAGATGGGGTTACCCAGCAAGTAGGATATAGGAGAGAATGGTCTATCCTTGTGAGCTAGTGAATCTGTCTCAGAGATTAAAGCCAGGTGTGGCATGCATGTACGAAGAGGAAAATGAAGGTCTAAACACTAGGCTGCAGGCATTGCAGTCACCAGAGAACCATGCTGCATCTAAGAGGCAATTATTGTGAGGGAAAGAAAGTCCTTATGAAGTCATGGTCATGAAGATCGTGGTCACAGTATCTGCTGTCTGTTAGGCAAGAACAAGGTCAAAGATCCATCTCCAGAGGTGAAAGGTGAGAGCTTCACAAGAGCTGTGGGAATGGAAAAGGTACAGGAGGAAATGGAGTGCTGCATTACTAAAAAAGTTCTGAGGAGCTGAGCTTGGGAACAAGAATGGACAAGAGAGTCTACTTCGAAGCTGCTCCAGGACAGGTTTAACAGAAAGAATGTATCTATACAGAAGATTGCAGAAGGGAGGAGGTGATGTCCAAGTAGAAAGGTTACTCTTTTCCAGAAACTCTAATTGGCAGCTGTCCACATATTTGTGCATTGTTATACAATTTCCTGATAGCAAATTATTTCCATAATGTACCTCCCTCCCTTCCCCCTCCCTCCCACTGCTGAATAATATTTCTTGCCTCAAGGTTTGTTTGTATTCTATCTTGTTTTTATGGACACATAGTAATTGTCATATTTATGGGCCTGCTATGACATACATCTGAAATGTCTCCCAAAGGCTAGGTCATGTGTTAAAGGCCCTGTAACCAGACTGTGTTAATATTTAGAGATGGTAAACCTCAAGGAGTGTGGCCTAGTGGGAGGTCACTGTACTTGTGCCCCAAAGGGAGTATTAGGATCCATCTTGTTCCAAAACATAATTATGTAAGCAATTTCCTCCATTATATGCTTCTGCCATAAACTTCTGCTTCACCACAGACCCAAAGGCAACAGAACAAAGTGGTCATTAATTAAAACCTCCAAATCCACAGTCATAATAAACCTTTTTCTTCTTATAAATTGATGACCTCTGGTACTTTGTAGTAGTTACAGAAAGCTGATTAACACAGGGATAAAATGTATTTGTTTGACTTATGTATACTTTATATTAGTGGCTGAATCAGGCTAATGACTCATTCAATTTTTCTGAGATAAAAACCCCCAAGAGGAATGTAAACCATTTCTTACCAAGTCATAATTTTCAGAGTAGTTACAAGGCTAGCTAACTCCCTGAAGTCAGGATTTAGACACTGTGGGTCACAATATCTCTAGTCGAGAATCTGTGTCCAAAGAGTGTGCCTCTCTACCTAGCTTGTAAACAACAGAAGTTCTCATCTTTTGATACACACTTTTGGAAGCTTCTTTATGCAGTGCAGAATAATAGGTATATACTGACCAGTTGAGGCATCCTAAAGTAGTTATAAATACTTTAGAATACTAAAGTAGTGTTCACTGTATAAACCAGGGCACTGTCACTCACAATTGTAAATTTATGTCTTCTAATTGCAGAATCGTTTAGGGCAGATAGCTGAGCACTACTTACGTGATTAGCTCTTTCTTGAGATCTCTTGAATGGAGCTTGGGCTTTGGACTTGGAATAGAGGCCTCTCCAGCAAACTTTTTTTCCTCTAAATTTTCTAGGGAGTTCACAGGGTCTTTCTGGAAAACAAATAACAGCCAAAACAAACAAAAAAATGGTGAGGAGTTGGGGGGAGAAAGGGAGAAGACATCAGGAAACTATGAAAAGACAACTGGATTTGAAATTACTAGTGACAACTGAGTTTGGCTTGAAGACATACTTTGAGTTTCACAAGGGAGTTATTTGAAGAATAAAAAGATAATGAATAAAAAAAAACATGTCCTGATTGTTTGAGATCTTTATCCAAAGCATTGGGGATTATAAGTGAGAAGTAACACATTTTAAAAGCTCACATCTTTATGGATATGGAGACATTTCTTGAACTATATGCTTGTTAACATATTAGCATGTTTCAAGGTTTTTAAAACGTGTCCTAATGAACTCATGAATCACTGCCTGCATGTCCAGCTGTCTCAGCAACAGTAGAAAAGTACAGAAGGCATACTGTACCATAATAAGAGCACTGGTAGAACCACTTCAATGTGATGTTCTTTTATGCCAAATTATCAGACTCCAGCATGGTACAATACCATCCTTGATACTGTTTGTGCTGCTAATTATTCTATGTTATTTTACAGACTACAAAAATAGCTGATACCAATATGCACTAGAATGTAAACATGCACATGGCAAAGCTGCAGAGAGCGGCTTATTCAGTGCCTTCCTCATTCCCCTGAAATCTTCAGCAAGGTAGGTGAGTTAAGTTCATTTTTAAAATTTTACTTGAAAATGACAAAAAAAGATTCCTGATAATGCAGCTTTCCATCTGCCCATTTTTCCATTCACTTTAATGTGGGCTTTGCTTAGGAGCAGTTCCATTTTAGTTTAGAAATGTCTTGGTTTTTTCAAAGTTGATGTGGAAGCTAAATTCAACATTGCCTCAGTTGTAAAAGCCTGCTTTCCTACTTAGATCTGTAGTTTTCACAAAGCAGCATGAAGTAAAATAATCATTTTACTGTTTTCTTTATTCTGGCATTGAGAACAAAGTCTATCTCTGAAGGCACGACCATTTAGAGCCAATCATGGGAATATTTCTGGTAGAAAGTTAAATCTGTATATTATGGAATGTGGGATTAGGAGGGATTTTTAAATGAAATGATCAATATTAAAGCTTAAACTTTATATGGCTAAAATTCATATAAAAGAGTGGTGGCTGGATACCTGTTATTTAATTGGAATGATAAAATGTCATAAAGGGTTTTTACAAGATGGTTTCATTGGCAATGACCTTTTAAATATTTTATGACTTTTAAAACTACAGACTCTTGTGTATTCAATTGTTTGTAAATTGGTTGTATTTTCTTTTGTTTTGCTTTAATACTCTACTCTGCAAACCTGTAGAAATAGATAAAAGATATTTCAGGATAAGTTCTGTTATAGAAATATAATATACTAGATGAGTTTTTTTAAAGCCACACAGTATAGGTTTCAATAATATTTTGAGACTGTTATTTAATCCTTAAAGTTTAGTTTTGAGAAATTCAGACTCCATCTAGAGGAGAGGTGAGGTGAGCAGGCCCCAGCGCCTGATTCCATGCCCGAAAAGTTGCATTCTGGGACCAAGATTGGTCTGTGGTGCTTGACCCAAGCCACACCTTAGCAGATAAGACGAGGGTTTGGCTGTGAGGGGCTCCTCCAACCACTCCTAAAAGAGAGGACATTGCATGGCCAGCTCCACCTCCGGGGCAAACTGCATCATCAGAGAAGGACTGAGGCCTTGAAATTCAGACCCCTACCTAGAGCAGACTCAGAAATCCAGCAAACCCCTTGCTCAGAGGAGACAGGAGACATACAAGCCCTCTTGCTACAACTGACTAGAAGCCACCTACTCATGAACCACTGAAGCCATGGGCAGATACCAGTGCAAAAAATACATATAATAATATAAAGAAAAACAAGGCAACTCCAGAAGAACCTGGTGGTTCTACAACTACAAGACCTGAACAGAGCAGTGAAAAGGAAGCAGAAGGAAACATCATCAAAACACCTTAATGAAGATCATTGAAGCCTTCCAAAAAGATATAAAAAATTCCATCTAAGAAATAGAAGAAAATACAAACAAATATTTGGAAGAGATGAACAAATCCTTGAAAGAAGACCAAGAAAAGGTAATTCAAAAGATGAAAGAAACGTTCCAGGAACTAAAAACTGAAATAGAAGCAATAAAAAAGGCACAAAATGAGGCAAAGATGGACATAGAAAACCTGAAGAAAAGAGCTGGAACTACAGATACAAACATAACCAACAGAATCCAAGAGATGGAAGACATAATCTCTGGAGTGGAAGACTCAGTAGCAGAAATAGATACATTAGTCAAAGAAAACACTAAAACCAAAAAAGACATAACACAAAATGCTCAGGAAATCTGGGACACCATGAGAAGACCTAACTTGAGAATAATAGGAATAGAAGAAGGAGAAGAATACCAGCTCAAAGGCACAGATAATGTATTCAATAAAATCATAGAAGAAAACTTTCCTAACTTGAAGAAGGAAATGCCCATAAAGATACAAGAAGCTTATAGAACACCAAATAGATATGACAACCCCCAAAAATGCAGAGCACCACATAATAATCAAGCCACAAAACATACAGAAGAAATAAATTTAAGAGCTGAAAAAGAAAAGGGCCAACTTACCTGTAAAGGCAGACCCATTAGAATAACTCCTGATTATTCAAAGGAAACGATGAAAGCAAGAAAGGCTTAGTCATAAGTTATACAGTCACTAAAAGAGCATGGCTGCTAACCTAGAATACTATACCCAGCAAAATTATCAATCACTATAGATGGAGTAAACAAGACATTTCATGACAAAGTCAGACTGCAACAATACCTATCTACCAATCCAGCCCTCCAGAAAGCATTAGAGAGAAAACTCCAACCTAAGGATCCCAGATACACCCATGAAATCACAAACAATCAATAATTCCAGAGAAGAATAGCCCAGAGAAAGGAAATACATACAAGCTACTACCAAAAATAGAAGGAAATATCAATCAGTGGTCACTAATATCCCTTAATATCAATGGACTCAATTCACCTATATAAAGACACACACTAACAAGAGGGATACAAAAACAGAAGCCATCCTTCTGCTGCATACAGGAAACATCCTTCAACCACAAAGACAGACACAGGCTCAGAGTAAAGGGTTGGAAAAGATTTTCCAATCAAATGGCCCTAGGAAATGACCCAGGGTTTCCATTCTATAATCTAACAAAGTAGACTTTAAACTAAAGTCAGCTAAAAGGGACCAAGATGGACATTACTTCCCCATCACAGGAAAAATTGGTCAAGAGGAGATTTCAATTCTGAATACTTATGCCCCTAATATAAGGGCACATACCTATGTAAAAAAAAAAACACTGCTAAAACTCAAATCCCACATTAGTTCTCATACCCTAATAGTGGGAGACTTCAAAACCCAACTTTCACCCCGGATAGGTCAACCAGAGAGAGACTCAGTAGAGAAATAAGGAGTCTAACAGAGGTTATGATGCAAATGGACTTAATAGATATCTACAGAAGCTTCTACCCAAATGCAAAGGAATATACATATTTCTCAGCTCCTCATGGAACTTTCTCTAGAATTGACCACATAATTGGTCATAAAGCAAATATCAACAGATACAAAAAAATGAAAATAATGCCTTGTAACATATCAGACCACCAGGGCCTAAAGTTAACAACATCAAACATCACAGAAAGCCTACCAACTAATGGAAACTAAACATCGCTCAGCTGAACCATCTCTGGGTCAAGGAAGAAATTAAGAAAGAAATCAAAGTCTTCCTAGAAGTCAATGAAAATGAATCTACAATGTACCCAAACTTGTGGGACACAATGAAAGCAATCTGAAGAGGAAAATTCATAGAGCTAGATGCCTATATGAAGAACCTAGAGAAATCCCACACTAGAGACCTAACAGCTCAGCTGAAAGCCTTAGAACTATTACAAGCAAACTCACTTAGAAGGAGTAGACAGCAGGAAGTAATCAAACTTAGAGCTGAAATCAATACAATTGAAACAAAAAGAACAATACAAAGAAACAATGAATCAAAGAGTTGGTTCTTTGAGAAAGTCAGCAAGATAGACAAGCCCTTATTCAAACTAATCAAAAAGCAGAAAGTATCCAAATCAACAAAATCAGAATTGAAAAGTGGGACACAGCAACAACCCCCAGGAAATCAAGAGAATTATCAGATCATACTTTAAAAAATCTATATTCCACAAAAATAGGAAACTTAGAAGAAATGGACAGGTTTTTGGAAAGGAACCATTTACCAAAATTAAATGAAGACTAGATTAATTACCTAAACAGACCTATAACCCTTAAGAAAATTGAAGCTGTCATTAAAAGCCTCCTCCCCAAAGAAAGCCTAAGTCCAGATGGTTTCAGTGCCGAATTCTACCAGACATTCAAAGAATTACTACCATTATTCTTCAAATTATTTCACACAGAGTAGAAATTGAAGGAATATTGCCAAATTCCTTTTATGAGGCCACAATTACCCTAATACCCAAGCCACTCAAAGACACAACAAAGAAGGAGAATTACAGACCAATTTCCCTCATGAATATTGATGCTAAAATTCTCAATAAAATTTTGGCAAACCGTATACAACAATATATAAAAAATACCATCCACCACGACCAAGTAGGCTTCATCCCTGAAATGCAGGGATGGTTTAACATATGAAAAACCATAAATGTCATCCATCATATAAACAAACTAAAGAAAAAAAACCACATAATCATATCCTTAGATGCTGAAAAAGCCTTTGACAAAATCCAACACTCCTTTATGATAAAAGCTCTGGAGAGATCAGGAATACAGGGACAATATCTCAATATAATAAAGGTGATTTACAAGAAGCTGACATCCAGCATCAAACTTAATGTAGAAAAGCTCAAAGCAATCCCACTAAAATCAGGAACTAGACAGGGATGTCCTCTCTCCCCTTATCTATTCAATATAGTTCTCGAAGTTTTAGCTAAAGCAATACGGGAAAGAAAGGAGATTAAGGGGATATAAATTGGAAAAGAAGACATGAAAATATCTCCTTTGCAGATGATATGATTGTATACATAAGTGACCCACAAAATTCTACCAGGGCTCTTCTAGAGCTGATAAACACCTTCAGCAATGTAGCAGGATACAAGATTAACTCAAAAAAATCAGTAGCCCTTCCTTCTATATACACTAAATGTAAAAGGGCTGAAAAAGAAATAAGAGAAACATCGCCCTTTATAATAGCTGCAAATAGCATTAAATACCTTGGAGTAACTATAACCAAAGAAGTTACAGATCCATTTAACAAAAATTTTAAATCACTGAAGAATAAATTGAAGAGGATATCAGAAATTGGAATGCTCTCCCATGTTCCTGGTTAGGTAGGATTAACACAGTAAAAATTGAAATCTAAAAGCAATCTACAGATTCAACGCACTGCCTATCAAAATCCCAATACAATATTTTATGGACCTTGAAAGAACAATACTCAATTTCATTTGGAATAACAGGAAAGGCAGGAATGCCTAAACAATTTTGCTCAACAAAAGAATGTCAGGAGGCATCACTACTCCTGACTTCAAGTTATACTATAGAGCCTCAGTAATAAAAACAGCCTGGTACTGGCACAAAAACAGACTTGTAGATCGATGGAATCGAATTGAGGATTCAGGCATTAACCCAAAAACCTATGAACACCTGATTTTCCACAAAGAGGCCAAACATATGCAATGGAAAAAAAGACAGTGTCTTTAACAAATGTTGCTGGCATAGCTAGATGGTAGTGTGTGGAAAAATGCAAATAGATCCAAGCATGTCACCCTGCATAAAACTCAGATCCAAGTGAATCAATGACCTCAACATAAACCCAGTCACTGTGAACTTGATAGAAAAGAAAGTGGGAAGTACCTTTCTACAAATTGGCACTGTGACACGGACACTAAGATCAACAATCAATAAGTGGGATCTCCTGAAACTGGGAAGCTTATGTAAAGCCAAGGACACTGTCAATAGGACAAAACAATATCCTACAGAATGGGAAAAGATTTTCACCAACCCTACAAGTGATAGAGGACTGATCTCTAAAAAGGTATAAAGAACTCAAGAATCTATATCCCAAAACCTTGAATAACCCAATCAAAAAAATGGGGTTCAGAACTAAAAAGGGAATTCTCAGCAGTAGAATTACAAATGACTGAAAGGCAATTGAAAAAGTGTTCAACATCTTTAGCCATCAGAGAAATGCAAATCAAAACAACTTTGAGATACCACGTGACACCTGTCAGATTGGCTAAGACACAGATGACAGCCTATGCTGGAGAGGGTGTGAAGCAAGGGGAACACTCCTCCATTGTTGGTGTGAGTGTAAGCTTGTTCAGCCACTCTGGAATGCAATATGGCGGTTTCTCAGAAAACTGGGAATTCATCTCCAATGCATTAGCTCAACTATGTTCATAGCAGCATTATTCGTAAAAGCAAAAACCTGGAAACAACCTAGATGCCCCTCAACTGAAGAATGGATTAACAAACTGTGGTACATCTACACAATGGAGTACTACTCAGCAGTAAGAAAAAATGATATCCTTAAATTTGCAGGCAAATGGATGGACTTGGAGAATATTCTCCTGAGGAGGTATCACAAACTCAGAAAGATAAGCAGGGGATGTACTCACTCATTAGTGGACTCTAAACAAAACAAAACAAAAACAAAAAGCAAAGCATGTCCAAGCTGCAAACCACAACCTCTGAACAGCTTGGGATCTGAAACACCTTGGATCCCACTTCCCCTAGAGGAACACCTGAATCAGTCCCAATGTTGTGGAGAGAAAACTGGATCTGCCAGGAGTGGAGGGTGAACTGAGCAATATTGGGACCTTCAAACCTCCTGCCTATGCTGGGGAGGAGATGTGGAGATGTGGAGAAGAGAGAGTGACCTGAAGGGATGGGAGGGGGAAGGGACCTTGAATAAGGATGTACACAGATAGAAAATGTGACTTTATTCATAATAAAAAAAATAAAATAAAAAAATAAATCCCAACAAAATCCACTAAGATGGGACAAAGTAACAGAAGACAAAGTGCCCATTGAAAGCATATGAAACACATATAGATGCAGAGACACATGGACAGCTCATAAAAATACAACAGAAACCATAATAGTTCATATGCAATGGCAGAGAGCTCTCTACAATGGCATCATAGCTGATGTGGGTGTGACTACAAGCCTGCAGCTCCCAGGTTGCCTGGGAAGCCATTAGACACTGCATCTCAAACTCTTCCAACCATAATCAGTGAGGAACACAGCTAATATTGGAATGGCAATACCATAGCAATATCTGCAAGCATGTATCTATTAGATTAGCACCAGCAATACACTATTTATACTAGGATTCCATAGGCACAGTGTAGCTTTAAACCTTCCCTAGTTAGGATGAATCAGCCTGGGATAGGACAAATGAATGCATCATTAACAATTCTGCATTGTTAACAACTGTGTGCCATAGAATAAAATACATGTGTAAGCAGTAAGGTATGTGTGTTGTCAGCTGACAAGCAAACATCTTTAATGGTGAAACTGGAAGGGAAGTGGTTAAAAATTAAAGGGAGGGTGTCCTGCTTTTATGTTTATATTCATTTCAAGTCAAACTTTTAAATGTTTTTGTTGTCTTTTTGAAATAAATGTCTGTATTTTACTGTTAAAAAAAGAAAAGAAACATCTCTGATGTATGTATGTAAAAAAAGTTTAGTTTTGAAAAATTTTATTTTTTCTGTGCAGGATGTACAAGAAAGGCATGCATGTGTGTATTTAGAGAGTACACGCGTGTAACCAGATTCTTCAATGTACAGATGGAAGGTTATATTGATCTCAGTAAAGACCAGAACATAATGGTAACATGAATAACAGATAATAGCATCTGGCACTTTTAAAATTTTAAACCCTGAAATCTTTGGATAACTGACAGTTGAATGAAGCTAACAGCCCTAGTTATTTCTCAGTACTTTCCTTTTGAGATATTTTGAATTTTTTCCAGATTCAGGATATTTTTTTAGGGGGCATCTGGACAGGCTATTTTGCTGAGAGAGAGAGAGACAATATTTTCTGAAAATTACCACCAAAATTAAGCAACTGTTGTGCATATGAACTAGATAACAATGAATTAGAAATAATCACTCAATTTCTGGTGGTGTGAGTGCTGGGCGTTAGGGGCAAATGGGAAGGAATACTTTCAGGTCTCAAAGGTTCATGATGAACTGCTAGGGTGTACTCAGCATCCCTAAGCAAGCACATCAAAGGGACATTGTTCCTTAGTCACATCCTGAAGATGTGCCTAGGCATCAGACTTTGGTCCTCATCCTTGGACAACCTGAGGCAATAACACCTTCCATACACCTTGTCCAATTCATCTCTTCCCTATTCCTCTTCCATTTTCTCCTTCTCTATGTTTTATTTTCCCCTTTAAAACATAATATTCCCTAGAAATCTCTGTTGTAATTTTTCTTTCCTTTCTATACATTTTTCCCACTTTACTTTTTCCTTGTCTTTGGTAATACCAAGCTAATCACTTAATTTCTGTAACATGAGAACCAACAATTATACCTTCTTGCATATTAAATCCCTTCTCTGGGAATGTTATTAAACCTGTTTCACCTGACTATTGGGATAATAAGACACAGCACAGAAGGAATTATTGGGACGTTTTTCTTTTCTTTTTTTTTTTTTTCCTGTATGTGGTGTTCCTTTGCTGTCTTCTAATCAAGCATTCTGAATACAAGTTACTAATTTAATCCAAGTCACTTTTCAAAAATGGTATTTATCAAGCCTCATACTTGTTATCTTCAAGATGTAAAAAAGTATGTGAAAAATACTCTGTTCGGAGACTACCTTGGTACAGATGAGGGAACAAGAAATTGTACCAGGGAGTTTCAATGATTAAACATCACTTTTGTGTGAGCCCTCATCAACTATGAAGAGCTATGAAAGAAATGTTTCACTCAGTCAGAATAAGTACTGTGAATCCATAAACACTCAGTATTGCCTTAGTCCTCCTGGATTCTGTCAGTGTCACTGAATTCCAGCACAGCTTCTAAATTCCATTTCAGAATATTTCACTTGAAAACTGTAGAGTAAAACTGTCCTGCCAGACCTGAAGTCATGCTAAAAACTAGTTTAAGGACCCCCTCACCTCCCCCATTTCTCTCTCTGTCTCTGTCTCTATTCTCTCCTCTCTTTTTCTCTCTCTCTCTTTCTCTGTCCCTGTGTATGTGTGTCTGTCTGTCTCTCCCTCTCTTTGTATACAGAGAAATGAAATAGTGTCACAAATATATGTTGAAGTAGGAAAAAACATAAAACATTTGAATCTATACAACTAGCAAGATGAACAAAAATGTTTCTTTTTAAAAATATTTATTTAAAAATTGGAGATAAAGAGAAAATGTTATTAGGAGACTCATTTTCTGACATACTGGGCTCCAAGGGTTGTCAGGAAGACAGTAAGAGATGTAACAGAAGGCATAAAAATGTAGTGATAGCCAAACCACTTTGGATACCCTGTATGAAAGGACATCATACCCAAGGGCTCATTGTTGCATTTCTGTGCAGGCTGACATCCTCCTGGCTGACAGTAAGCACCAAGATTCTAGGAAAGTTTCTGGCACATAAATTGATTGAGGATACATCAGAATAGTCATATGGTCAAGAACAGAATGCTTAAAAGCCTCTCATGACATGGCATTGAGCTATCAGAACATGCTGGGATTCATACTTCATACAAGAATGAGATGCAGTTATAGCTACTCTGAAAAGCACTAGTTCTCTTGAAACAGAATGACTTCTATGTAGTCCACATCATCTCCCAGTTAGCCGGCCTGCTAACTCCTGCTCCACCACTGGTGTAACTTTGGTTCTTCTACATTCACACAAGACAGCAGGAGGAGTCTATAATCATTACCTCAGACCAATAAACCACCTACAACTCTAAAAGTATTTGGAGCATATCAGATTTTTTGTTAGAGATATTTAACTGATGACATCTATGCAAAGATCTGAGAAACTCCAATAGGGAACAATAATATCAGTCTAACTGAATTTTGCTGCTGGGTGAGCCAATTCATCCTCCATGTGCCTGTGTGGACTGGCATGGATGATGTTGATACAAGGAGTCCAGGGTCAGGCTTTCTTCCAGATGGATGTCTTTGATCACCACACTGGGTGCCTGCTTGTGTTACTTTCATTTGTTTGTTAAGAAAGACTCTCACCATGTAGACTACACTGACTTTGAACTCAAAATCCTCCTGCTTTAGTTTCTTGAGTACTAGAATTGTCGAATGACAGGTGTGCGCCCCATGCTACTATGAGCAGGCCTGAGGCCAGGTGAGCACCATGGGGAAGATGAAGCTTTTTCCCCTAGTGTGTCTCATGGACCTCTCTCCCTGCTTATCCTTAGAGATGATGGGGAAAAGATGTAGAGGGGGAGAGGAAAGAGAGAAAGGAGTGGAGAACCTGCAAATCTCTGGTTAATACTGTAGATGCTGAATCATTCTGAGATAGCAAACAAAAATCAAATTGCTCCCTCATCTCTGAAACACAAATATCGGAACAAGACCATACATATTTCTGCAGCAAATCTATATGTTAGTCCTTAAACATATCACCTGGAAATCCCCTCAATGACATTTCTGATTAATATAACAATTGGATCACCCACATTTATCACCAGGAAAACCTTTGTAATAATGTGGAACCTAAGAATCTTCTCAGGCCATGCCAATGGCTCACTCTCCAGAAATGAGAAGGGCCAGATGCTTCCTACCTTGTCACAAACTTTGGCCCCTTTCAAGATAACCAAGTAGGTCTCCTGGATATTGAGACTGATTCCACCTAGATGTCCAGAGACCTGACCTTTCAGTTACTCACAAAACTTTTCATGGACATGTCCCATGTCTTGGTCCTCCAAGAGACCAAAGACATGGCTTTGACATAATTTCATGATTCTTATTATCCCTTGCTGAATTTTACCTTGACACCAATTCAAAGTGTGTTACTGAGTTCGCCTTTTGGTGTTAAGTAATGCATTGCCCCTTACAGGCTGCTGTGAAAAACAACTGCCAGCATTATGTGAATAGAACGCACTATAATGGCACTAATGTAGGCAAATGAACTGAAAAATTGAGTTAATAAATTTTTTAATAAATTTTACCTAACATTTAAATGCATTACTTTATCATAATTTACAACAAGGCATAATGGTTGAGGAAATAGCTCTTCAAGAGGACTCAGGTTCAGTTCACAGCACCCAGATGGTGGTTCACAATCATCTCTAACTCTGTTCCATAGGATATGATCCCCTCCTTGTGATATTCATAGGCATCAGGCATGTACATGGAATACATAAATAAATGCAGGCAAATAATTCACATACATAAAATAAAATGGAAAATCTAAAACAAGGCATAACACTTGTTTTTGTGAAAGTAAATTTAGTGAGGAAGTCTAGGAGACAGACACATTGACACAATACCTCTTTTTCCTCCTCTGTCTTTCCATGGGTTTTGCTATAGTTGATGGGCACATCCCAGCCTTCTTGGTCACAAAGAGCCTGATAGAAGGCAGCATTGACCAGAAGGCTGCTTGCTTTGAATGGGGAAGAAGACGGGGTTGTGATTGTAGTGTGAGAGGAAGTTGGGGGTATAGATTTGTCCGGGATTCGATTTTTTTTCATGCTTAAGTCCAATGTGCCATTTTCATCCACTTCTATCTCAGCTCCCTGATAGAGAACAAAAACAGACAACATCTCAGCAGTTTGCAGTTAGAGCCTAGCCATGTGAAGCTTTTAAGGGATAATTTAAAATGTAAGCTTTTATGGAAGTATATCTGCTTTCAAATCCAGCTTTCTGATTTGCATTGGGTAACATTCAATTCTTAGGCAGACTTCAAAGAACAGCCCATTAATGTGTTTCATATTTCTGGGTTTAAACAAAGTAAGCTTAATATAAATGAGATGTATTGGCTAAAACCATTTTAAATGTTTGCATATTTTTAAAGTTTAGCTATAAAAGTCTATTCTACCTAAGGGAAGTAACATTCCAAACTTAATATTTAAACAATAATATTTGTATTTAGCAAAAGTGATGCATAATTTCCCAACTCTCTGAATCATAATATTAGTCTAACATTATAAATGTACAAACCAAATCAGCTAGAAGAATTTTCCAGAATATTGTAGGAGTATGAAAACAAAATGCACCTGAGACTATCTGAACTGGAGAAGTGTACTGGCTGATTTTGTGTCAATCTGACACAAGCTAGATGCATCAGAGAAGGAGCCTCAGTTAGGAGAATGCCTTGATGAGATCCAGCTGGAAGACATTTTCTCAATTATTAATCAATGGGGAAGGGCCTAGCCCATGGTGGGAGGAGCCATTGTCAGGCTGTTGATCCTGGGTTCTGTAAGAAAGCAGGCTGAGCAAGCCAACCAAGTAAGGGAAGTCAGTAAACAGCTTCCTCAATGGCCTCTGCATCAGCTCCTGCCTCCAGGATCCTGCCCTGTTTGAGTCCCTGTCCTGACTTCCTTTAGTGATAAATAGCAATGTCGAAGTATAACTCAACTAAACCCTTCCCTCCCGCAACTTGATTTTTGGTTATGGTGTTTTGTTGCAGCAATAGAAATCCTAACTAAAATCAGAGGCTTTGATAAATTGTGGTGAGTGGAAAGGGAGCCATGCAAACTGACTTCACTTTGGGAACTGAGTTTCAGTTCTATAATGAAGAATCAGGATGAAGGTATTTGGTTTCTAATGTTTTCTGTGAGGCTTAACAGTGATGAGGCTTTCCAGCCCCACCCCCTTTGGGATCCTTTGGCCAAGCTGCTCTTTGTTTCTGAGGAGTAGACTCTCTGTGTAGTAGCT
This sequence comes from Sigmodon hispidus, assembly GCA_004025045.1. Classification (NCBI taxonomy): domain Eukaryota; kingdom Metazoa; phylum Chordata; class Mammalia; order Rodentia; family Cricetidae; genus Sigmodon; species Sigmodon hispidus. The sequence continues at coordinate 113,872 of PVIH01001991.1, read as the reverse complement.
ACCAGAGACTACTCCCATGGCCCTGTTATTCAAGAATTGCACTGTAGGTGAATTTTGTTAACATTACCAGAGCTCCCAAAGCTGGAAAAACATGCTTATCAACTCTGCAAATGAATCAAATAACCTTGCTTGTACTTCTATATCACCCATCAATTTATAATTAACTTGTTGACAAGTTCTTGACTTTTCCATTTTAGTTGGCAAAAGAGACTCTTTTTGATCATGTTAGCAAGATCCATAGCTCTGGCAGTCACCAGAGAGTGCCCAGGGCATATGTTTGAAAGGCCTACTTGTGCATCTCTTCCGAGCAGTCACACAGGCTGAGATTGCTGCTTGTGCTTGATGGAGAAAGAAAAGCCCCTCTTTGTTTGTTTTTACCTGCAAAGTCCCTATTTAGTCTCTCAGCCCATCAGCATTTACAGGAGGTAAATACACTTCTAATACAGCAGACTAAGATGCTTTGGCTATATCTTTCTGTCCCTTTTTAGTAAATAGTTTAATCTCCTGTGATAGTTTTAAGCCCCGAATTTGACATTACAGCTTATCCAGGATAATAACATAGTAACCACAGAATCTTATGCCATCTGTATAATATCAAATACATTTTTATAGCAGCATTAATAAACCTCAGTTACAAAAAAATTCAAGATATTAACTATATCAGTGCCACCAGCCCCCCTTCTTCCATGAGCTCACAATACATTCTGCCAGTCGGGCATCAAAGTGATTTTTGCTTCATAGCTGGTTTGTAACTATAGCAATGAAAGAGAGCAATAGGAATCATGTTTAATGGCCAACGTAAAGTAAAATGCTAAATATTGTAGTTGCTGACATTTTTCATAAAAAAATTAAAAAAAAACTTGGGTTAAAGCTGCACAACCAACATTCACATAAAATTCCAGACCTCTGTGACAGATGGCTTAGGAAAAAGAAGCCATGTGACTGGGCTGCAGAGTTTTATAGTGCAAAACCCATAAATAGTGCAGATTTAAGCTTTGAAAAACACCAACTATTCCAAGAATAGTCTCATATATATGTGTGTGTAGATATATCCATACATATTAGTTTTTATAGAAGTATTTCAAATATTGTTTAAAATTTAGAGATTCTAGGACCCATTATAATTATTTGTGGTGCATAATTAGAGTTGATTAAAAATCTCACTCCTAATGTTTGAAGGAGGCATTTCAGCTTGCTGCCCAGGGCACCTGACTTGGGGAAAGGGGATGTCCTCTTCTGGGGACAGGAGTACAGATGGGCTCTAAGTAAGTGAGCAGATACATCCAGCAACTACACTGCAGCAGGGAAGGCCCTTTCTACCCACCATAGAGATTACACGTTCACAGCATGGGTTTTTATTCAGAGTAATACCACCAGGCATCATCTTTTTTTGTATGCTTTGAACTCCAAGTGTCATCACAGCAGATCTGAGTAGTGGGAGAGGCTGGTGGAGGGGCGGGGCCAGAGCTGCAGCTGAGGTGGTACTTCCTTCTTACAGCTTCTAGCAGATTTCTGAAGTGCTATATGGGATCTTTATTTTAAGTATCTATACTTTAAGGTTTTGGGGGGAGGGGTGCTATATATCTTTCAGCTTAGGAGGGACAACATAGGCCGTCTATTGATGCTGCTTTTGAATTGCCAACCTTACTGGTACAGGTGTGTTCTCTGCATTACTGAGAACATGCATAGTATGATCATAATACTATAGAGAAGGGAGAAACTGAAAATCCATTGTTCTGGCTTTCAAGGGTGTACTTTATGGGTAATGACTTCTAATGAGAGGTATCAAGTTTATCATTAATGATGGTGAAACTGAAAGTTCACAGACTTAGTGATTATAATCTTTATCTCTCCTAGAAGGTGAGTAGTGACTCAGATATCCACAGCAGGGACATGATTGGTGTAAACATGGCCCTTCGCTAACTAAAAAATTAGCTGGTCAGTGAGACAATACTTATGAAGAGCAAAGAGCAGGTTAGAAAGTCTTAAACAACCGAAGACAGAAAGTAAGCACTCTCTCTTTTTGCTCGGCAGTAACTGATTGCTGCTGCTGCAAATATGATAAACATGTGACATATGTTTATAACACAGAATTATGCAGTGCAGAGAAGAAGTGACTAACCCAAGGTGTGAAACTGAAATAAAATTTAGAGATAGTTCCCTAAATTTCTAGGCCTTATTCAGGCAAAACAGACATTTTTGAATTTGAAATCCTAGTCTACCAAGCTCTTGGTTTGACAGAGTATGCATCATAAAGCATTTTAGAAAATAACTAAGGCTATGTGTAAATTCAAATTTCATCTCCATCAATTATTGTCATGCCACTCAAAGAAAATTATTCAGTATTTTTGTACCACTATTTCCTCTACCGAGAAAATGGAAAATTATTGTTCACGTTATAGTCTTTAGGGGGACTTAAGAGGATTCACATGGTCAGAGAGCTATAAACAATAATATGTAGCACGTAGTAGGTATTCTATAAGTCCCAATCCCAAAAGAGACATAGTTCTCAGCCACTATTCACAGGCATAAAGAGTCAATATTTCATTTATTTACTTGTCTTCAGGCAGGATCTACTTAGCCCAGGATGGCCTCAGGCTCATGATACCCTGTGTCAGGCTCTCTGGTGCTGAGGTTACAGGCTGAATCACCATGCTCAGCAAGGAGCTAGTTGTTAAGTATCTAGTTACAAATCACTTACACAGTCAATTCCTTATGATACCTGCCTCTAGACCCTCATTGTCATCCACTTACAATGCATGGTACAATGTGTTCTGATGTTAAAATCTGCTTTGGGTTCTAACCACCCGGGGGCCATTGGAGTTTTCCTGTGAGCAGGCAGCACTAATGGCATGCTGTTTCCAGGCCCTGTTCAAGCAAAAACAGACTTTGAACTTTAAACACTTCAAGTAAGTGTCAAATTTTTGTTTTCTTTTAAGGAACTGTGCATATGTCATTTTGTCTAAACAGGTGGGAAAACACCAAAACAAATAACAGAATGCTTGGCAAGTAGCAGTGATGAGGATAAAGATAGACTTGAAGCATGTTCTACCTCTCAGAATCAAATGGGATGAGGGAAAGTGGGGTGTATCCACCACAGACTGGCATGGATCTCAGGGGCATCGACAGAAAGTGCCCGGCAAATCCAGGATGCTCACTCTGTCCACGACTCTACTTCTACCTAGAGCTATAGTGACCGGCAGAAGTACCTTAAGGTATGTGATACTGTGACCAATTTATGTTTCGAAACTCATATTTATGTCAAATAAAGATGGAGGACATTCTCCATATCTTAGAACCAACAAAAGTACTGGAATAAGAAGAAAACTAGATTTCGGACAAAATTACTTTTTATCCTTTATGTTGTTCACTAAAAATTAAACATACAAATCATTCTCTCCTTTCTTAATTTCTTAAACCTCATGAAAGAAATCTGGTGGTGTGAATATGCTATTCAGAGCTAAGATGGTATTTTAATATAAATAGTTCTTCCTAAAATCACAAATGCAGTGGGCTCTGGTTTGGAAAGTGACTAGTCATTGTAGACATAACCTGATGTTCTTTGCATAGATAAGGTGTGTACCTGGTGTGTAAAAAAAAAAAAAACACACACAGGTTGATTAAATGTACAACATTGTGCATATCAGAGTAAATTATCTATATCATCTGTGGTGGTCTGGATAAAAATGATCCCCATAGATTCATAGGGAGTGGTCCTATTAGGAGGTGGCTTTGTTGGCATAGCTGTGGCCTTGTTAGAGAAAATGTGTCAAAGCCAAGGGAGTGGGCTTTGAGGTTTCAGAAGCTCAAGTCAGGCTCAGTGTCTCATTCATCCTGATGCCTGAGGATCTACATGTGCAACTCTCAGCTACATGCTGGTACTCTCCAGCACCATGTCTGCCAGCATGCTGTCATGCTTCTGAACATTGATGACAATGGACTAAATCACTGAAGTGTAAGCCAGTCCCTTCCCTGTTAAATGTTCTCTTTTATAAGAGGTCTCTTCACAGCAATAGAAACCTTAGCATCGTCATCCTGTTTTTGTGTTTATGTAGGGACTCAAGAGTTTCCTTGCCCCTCTGAAAACAATCTGAGTGTTTTTCATATCATTAATTCAAAACCCCATTTAGTGTGGAGTCAGTTGTGTCATTGTTGCATAAAAATCTACATGTACCTAAGGTGGTATTTCAACAATTGTATAGTTTATAGACTTTGGACTACAGGCCATAGTGTGGTCTTTCATTAATTATCTGACTGGTGCTATAAGCAACAAAGAGATGCTCACAAAATGTTTTTAGGTAGGAACAAAAGGAAAGGAAGAAACTAGCCATTTCCAGTTCAGGCGGAAGGCACTGTGAAGCCATCGTGAGTGCCCAGGCTCCACACACCCACCTCCATCTCAGATGCTCAACAGCAGGGCATCATTTGTATGCTACTTGAACCGAGACTCTGAAGCTCAGTCTAAAGCAGTGCTTCTCAGCCTCCCTAATGCTGCAACCCTTTAACACAGTCTTACGTTATAGTGATCCCCAACTATAAAATTATTTTCATTGTGACTTCGTAACTGTAATTTTGCTACTGTTATGAATTGTAATATAAGTATCTGTTTTCTGATGGTATTAGGTGATCTCTGTGTAAAGAGTATTCTATCCTTAAAGGGGTTGTAACTTATAGCCTGGGAATCACTAATCAGTGGTGAAGGCAACCCCAGTACTTGCCAACTTATACTGATATAACTATAGAGTCAAGTAAACTTGTTTTTCTGCATTTTCTTCTAAATATGAAGCACAGGAAATCTTATTGGTGTGCAAATTTTCAGAAATAAAAGCACTAACAATTTGTAATCTACTGGATGAAGAATTAGGCTAGCATGCAAGGCTCAGGGGACGATGGTATCTAATCCATGTTTGCTGGCAACAGCAAAGCCACACACCCAGCATAGTCAGCTTAGGCGCAGGTTTGAAGAATTAGTTAACCTTTTTGTTTTATTTTGTTTCTAAAAGAGTTGTTTCAACAAATTTAAATTTGTGAGAAATACTTCTATATTCAGAATACTAACGAAGACAGAGTTCTACAAACTGGTACAGTTATGTGGGAATGTGAATAGCCAACTACATGATTCAGCAGTACTGTTCACAATGATGCTAGGGGGAGCCATATTTATCCTGTGTTAACAGACACTGTGTCAGGTGGGTACTTCTCTTAGGAAATTTTTTTAAAGATCTCTGGCATAAATAGCTCCTTTAAGAAGCTGATCTAAGCTCTTTGTATCTTCACTGTCCACATCCTGGCATCAGTGGAGAGTGGTAAGAGCTGTGTTGGATAGAGTGCATGTTATCTTGGGAATGCCAGGTCAGCTGCGCAAAGCCTCACTGATATAAGGAGTGGACAAACAGACATTAGAAAAGGATCATATGACTTTTTGAAATGTGGTGATTAAATAGGTGTTTTCTAATCAGAAATGTGTCTTTAAAAGAGAGCAGCCTGACAAGAAAACACCACTCAACTGTTTGTCATCTGTGACATCAACAAGGTAACGGAACCTGAAGACTTTAGGTGACAGCAGCACTCTGGGGACCAGGGAAAAAGCTTATGTGCAAATGGACAGTATTCATCCTGATACTGCCACACAGCTGCTTCACCTCCAATAACTGTGACTGCAGACCCCACATTCTTCAGGACAAGGATTAATTCAGGCAGAAAGCACTAGGAAGAAAGACAAGGAAGTATTTCTGGCACCAGGTACTCTATAATATTCTTAAAAAGAAAAGGTAAATCAGCTCTTAAAAATGTCAATTTAGAAATAAAGTTGTGTTTTGAAATCTTCCAAATTCTTTTCCTGTGTCAGTAATTTGTGACTGTCATTGTGAATTCAGAGAGTTTGGTATTTTCTCCATATTTTTAGAAGATATACATTTCTTTTTTTAAGAACCTCATTTGTTTAAAGATTGTTTTTGAGTGGGTTTTGGCAACCACCTCTTCCTGGGGTTTATTTGGCTTGGCTTCTTCCAGAAGCTAATTTTGATTCTTGTGTCAAATGCTTGGTGGCACTGTACTACCTGCTCTCCTGAAGGCCTGGCACAGCACAGGCGAGCAGCTGACCACACAGGGATGGGGCTGCCCTTAAAGGGAAATGTCTCAGTTTGCAATGCACAGAATTGACAGTCTGAGAGTTACTCAGGAAGCCTTCCATTTTAGGAGAGGGTAAAATCTGTGACAGAGAATGTCTGGGTGCTGTATGTCGACAGACTTCTAGTCATCTAGGTAGGTGATAAATTCTTTAAGTGAGGGTGTCTATTTAAACAGGAGAAAGACTGAGCTCTTACACTCTCCCTGTGGCCCACAGCATGCAGGGTCTTTGTGCGTTCATTAAGTCACCATAAGTGCAGATGTGTTTTTCCCACACGTAGAAAGGAAGGGCTATGCAAAATATGAGTAATCTCTTAGGAAATGTACTGTGTTCATCAAGGTCCTAGAATTTGATTAAACATTAAAGCCTCTAGTCTCCTCTATCTGATGAGTCACTGTTCAGTGGGTCTTATAAGCATAACCTAGATGTCCTCATGCTATGCAGTAGTGATATGTACAACATAACTTTATGGTCAGTTTCAAAAATGTTCTATCAGCCACTGTTTCTAAATGGCTCTGATCTACAGAGGGCAAACAGATTCCCCAGTAGAGGTGCATTTTTACCAGTAACTCTCTTTCCTTGTTTACCACATGCCTCATAACAGAAACAGTGAGGAGATTCTCCACAACCACCCTCATAAGTAGGTCACTGTTCCCTAGACTACTATACCTTTAAGATAAGCACACATTCCTTCCATGAGCCCGTTGACAGCCCATTCGTGCTTGGTGTAGGGAGCAGGGGAAGGGAGTGGTTGCAGTGAGACACACGAAAGGCATTTGATTCTCCACTCACTGGCCCACCTTCTATGCTCTTGGCCTGGCTTACCTTGGCACGATGGCTTTGTGGTTTGTTGGAGAGGATGTCTGTGGCTTCCCTGCAGCGGGTGGAAAGGTTCAGGATGGCAGCAGCTGCTGCTATGTGGGTGTCTTCACTGCACTGACCATGGCCATAAGAGCTGGCACGGATTGTGCTCTGTGTGTGGGCGCCAACACTAGACAGCCCATTAGGAAATTTCACTGGATTTGAAAAATGCTTTGCTGTTGAAGAGAGATTTGATTAGCAATTGCATGTACTCAGCTTCAGTCATCAAAGATGTTTTTTAAAAGACAAAACATCTTTCATTAAAATAAATTAAAGCAGAACCATTATCTGTTGGTACGTTAAATGAAGGTTACCCAGGCAGGTCTCACCAAGGTGCACAGAGCAGATGATGAGATTCTTCAAAGATGCCTGTTATCTTGAGTTTTTGTATTTGCTTTATAGGTGACAGAAACTCCATCACCAGCATTACAGGGCAGGTATATTGGAAACATGTATGCAAAATTACAGATGAAAAAAATGAGACAACTCCTCATACAGTGCAAATAGCCTAGGACAAGTATGCATACAGCTGAACAAACTGAACGTCAAGACTCATGGGTGGAGCCAGGCACCTTTCAGGGGATGCTCTCACTGAGGTTTCTGCTTAGACACAGGATGTATTTTTATTATTGGGAATGAAAGTTTGTTCTATATTTACCTGGGACAGAGTCCTCAGTGAGCTTAACAGAGGACAGAGAGGGCCTATTCTCAAGGTGAAAAGAAAAGCCATTTAATTACCAAGGCTGAGTTTCTGTGTTTTGTTGTGGGTATCATGGCTTTTCTAAGGGACAAAATTATGCAATTTCTTTTCACTGTGGACTGTTTGTAACCACCACTGAAGGTTATGGGAGAAACATTTAAGATAAAATATAAAAGCACTTAGCTATTAGTTTTAAATTAAATGTTGTGTATTTTAAAGACTTGCTTTTTAAAATAAAAGATTATTGAAAATTCCTATACCTACAAGAATATAAAATATTACTAACTTTGTTATGGTTTTTACAACTAATAACCAAATAATATGAGTATATAGTGTACTCTTTATCCATCTTCATGTAAATTAAATGTTATATAAACATGTATAAATTGTACACATATAATAAAAATATTCATACAAATTGAGTTGCTAGATAAAAAGAGTATATGTGTATAATTTTTTTCTGAATCTAACAAGTTATCAAGTAATCAACTCAGGTTTGCTGGAACTATTTTTCAATGAGAGTAGGAAGATTTATTGTTGTTATTATTATTATTATTATCTCCTTTCAAGTATGGTGACCTATCTGGAGGAGGACATGGGGTAAAAACTCAGACATTGTACATGTAAGCAATTGCTCCACCCATGGAATCTGCATTGCCAAGTAGTAAGAAGCCTTGTAGGTTCCTGTAAATGTGGGTCAATGTGACATATTGATGCAAACACTAGACTCACAAGATGTTCACTCCATTCAGGTGTAAGAGCTGAGAGATTCATAGGTTGTTTTTTTTTAAGCTGTAATAAATGTAAGGCTCACAGAGGACTTCAGGTGGGTATGTGTTTCTTCCAGAAGAATATTACGCATTTTTTTTCTGCATTTGTTCCTAACACCTGCTTCTCCATCTTTTCTTTAGCATATTTAAGAGAAATGTATGCCAATGACCACCAAGTCTTAGACATTGCACAGTTGTTCAGTTCAGTCTTCTCCATGGTTTCTATATTAGTTAATTCCTAAGATTTATTATTAAATGTTTTGACAGTCATATGTTCTTGTCCTAGTACATTTCAGATTCCTTAACTGAGTTTCTTGGATTTTTCAGCATTTTCTACCTTCAGTCTGATAGCTTCAACATTTTAAATAGTATTACATATTTCATCTTATTAAACTGTCATGATCACAACATGAATTAAAATAATATAGTACAACAGCTGTCATAGCTTTCAATATATTAATCACAATCCTAATTATCTTTTTTAGCACTGTTATATTTAGGTTCAATAATGGCACTGTGAAATAACTAATACAATATTCAGCAAAACTTTGATATAAAATTAGTAATAATGGCCAACTGACTTATTTCGCTATTCTTTCCTGTCATCTCTAGGGAGCATGTGATATATCTGAATAGATAACCCCCCTCTACACAAGATGCATTTTAAGATAATGAGTGTTAGAATTCAAATTTGAAGCTTACATTCAGGAAATGGTGGTGTTTTTTGCCCTTGTCCTGTTTGTAGAAGAGGGCGTTTACCAAAAACTTGTGCATCAAAACTGGCATAGTCAAATGGCACTTTCCCAAACTTCTCTTGTTCTTTTGATGCAGTAGCTCTTGGAGAGGTGATGGCTTGTGAGCGGAAGTTAAATTCAATTTGCTTCACCAAATTCGTCCTGGTAAGAGGCAAGAAGTGTTTGAAGAAAATAGAAAGAAATTGTTGTTAGGATTCAGAGTAGATGGAATTGTCACTGCTTGCCAGTTCTCAGAGACATCACTCAACATTTGGGGAGGATGTGTTCACAGGAGAAGAGATGCTCTGAGATTCAGTGATGGGGATGCTTGGGCTGAGTCTGGCTATGCTGCTACACCATGTTCTGTGTCCAGTCCGCCATCAGTAAAAGAGGGATATCTAGTCCTTATACAGATATAGTAAGTGTATTGTCATTATGTATACTGTGTATTAAATTGTCATTATTTTAAAATGTATCTAAATTCTTCCTTATACTCACAAAGTTTTAATGTACCTGTTCTACTCTAAGTTTGAGTTAAATAGTGCTGTAATTTTTTTGTGTCTGAACTCAACAGGAACTGGTACTTGTGCAGTATGCTCTGGCCAAGCAAAGTAGAATTCTGGTTAGCTATGATCTGTGTATTAGAGATCAAAACAAATACACCTTTCAGGATTTTCAGAATAAAACATAGTTTTCTTTTTATTTTACAACAAAATGAGAATGTTAAAAATGTTGATATCTTATGGACTGGATAAAGTTCTCAAATGGTACATAAAATATATTTGAGTGATTAATTCTCTTGACGCAGATGCAGGATCTCCATAGTTCTTTCAGCTTTTCTTTCAAGACTATCGCTATTCTTCTTTGACTCTGATGACTCACAGCTACAGCACTAGGCTGGAATTCCAGCAGGTTATCAACATCTTCTTCCCTGTCCTCCACACAAGTCTCTCTAGACCAACTGCTATTCTTGGTGCAGCCAGCAACCAATTCTAACTGCCAACTTCCATCTATAGGGACTAAAGCTCTTGGCATGGGCCACGATCCTCCTAGTTCTTCCCAATATCACTTTTAGTCTCTCCCAACTTCCTTTGTGACTCCTGCTATCCACAGAAAAGCTCTCTATGAGGGACGCTAGAGTCATACTTGGTTAGAACACAGATTAAGAAACAGAAACCAATGACCAGAACACCACCCAAAAAAAGGATGAGACAAGATATCTACACCAAGAAATAATAAAAAATCCTAACTTTAGAAGTTTAGATCCCAGCACCAAAACACAAACATGAATAATCATGACAATATGCCTCTTCCAGAAGTCAAAACCCATATTATAATAAGCTCACTCCAAAACAATTTAGCTAAAAAACAAGATAGGAGCTTCAAAATAGAAATTATAAATATGCTTAAAGACATTAGAGAGCATATGAATAAATGCCTTAATGAAGACTATAAAAATATTAACAATTTGAAAATAATTTAAGGCATGAAAGTAGAATTTAACAATAGTAAAAACTAGTATCATTAAGGGAAATCTAAAGTAAAATAACACTGGAAATAAAACATTTAGGCTATCAAAACAAATCAAAACATCACCCTTAGAGTTAAACTTTAACAGGTTAAAAACATGAAACAAAAAATTTCAGATCTTGATGACAAGAGAATAAAAGTGGGTATCTCAGTCAAAGAAGATGTTAAATCTTAAAAACCAGTAAAAAAACAGGCACAAACATTTAGGAAATCTGAGAAACCAGAGAAAGAATAAGCCTATATATAATGGGTATAAATGAAGGAAAAGAAAACCAAATAAAGGCAAAGAAAATATTTTTAACAAAGTTGCACAAGAAACTATCCCCAATATAAAGAAAGATATGTCTATAAAAGTACAAGAAGCACAACATCAAAGATAAAACATCAAAAACAAAACTCCCTGAAAAATATGGTAATCTGTACATTAAATGTATATAATGTTGAAAGATGATTACAAGCTCCAAGGGAAATACATCAAGTAACATAAAGGCAGACTATTAGAATATTATCTAACATTCTGACTTTTCAGTGGAGGAGACTCTAACAGCTAAAAGGGCCTAGACGAGCTCTGAGAGAGGAAAAATGATAGCCAGATCACTCTACTCATCAACTAACAAGCACAATAGACAGAGAAAATAAATACTTCATAATTAAAACCAAATTTAAGTAATTTCTGTCTCCACCAATCCATCTGTACAGAAGGCACAAGAAGGAAAACTTCTGTATGAAGGGGTTAACTACATACAAGAAAGCATAAGAAATAAATAAACTGAGAAGAGTTAATTCATAGAGGAGAAAAACCCCACATAACAAAATAATTGGAGTTAAAAACCACTGTTCATTAGTAACTCTCAGTATTGTTGGTCTCTATTCTCCAATAAAAAGACACTAATATGTGGGATTAGAAAACAGGATTCACCATTTTACTATATCTTAAGAAATCTGTATGATAAGAAACATATTTTCTCATCAAGAACATATATAATCTTAAGGCATTCCAAGCAAATGGAACCAATAGGCATGTATGAGTTGCTTTTTAAATATCTGACAACACAGACTAAAAAACTAAATTAATCAGCAGAGATAGGGAAGAATGCTACATACCCATCAACAGAAAAGTCCACTAAGAATAAATTATTTAAGTAAATTCTTAGCATTTGTGCACCAAACACAAAGGCATCCAAGACCATAAAAGAAATACACTCACTATCATACATTGACCCTCACATATCAGTAGATAAGACAATACATACAAAAATTAAACCAAGAAATTCCAGAATTAATAAACATCATAAATCTAATGGACCTAACAGACATCTATAGTCCAATTCACTCAAACACAAAAAAATATACCTTCTTCTCAGTATTCATGGAACTTTCTACAGATATAATCCTTATGTCATGCCACAAAGCATATATCAAGATATATAAGAAAATTAAAATATCACCCTACATCTGACTACCATGGATTAAAATAGGCTATTAACAATAGAAACATCAGAAAGTATACAAATCCATGGAAACTAAACAAATTATTACTAAATTAAAAGTGAGTCAAGGCAGAAATCTGTACGGAAATTAAAATCTTTTTATAATTAAATTAAAATAAAAAACAACATACTCAAACCTATAAGACATAGTAAAAATAGTTCTAAAACATTTTAGATGCACACATCTTAGCATTAAATATCAACATTTAAAAAAATGGAGATGCCATATTAGTAACTTAGTAACACACCTAAGAGCTCCAGAAAAATAAGATGAAATAATACCCCAAAAGAGTAGATGCAAAAAATAATCAAACTGAAGTCAATGAAATAAAAACAACAAAACAATACAAAGAATCAATGAAACAAATAATTGATTCAAGGAAATCAGTAAGATAAACCATTAGCAAATTAAGCAAAATACACAAAGAGAAGTTAAAAACAGACACTGAAGATTTTTAGAGAATCATAAGGATGTACTTAGAAGTTGTACCCCACAAAACTGTAAAACCTAAAAGAAAGGGATGGATTTCTTGTTATATATTAACTACCAAAGTTAAGATGAAATACATAATTTAAACATAGCCATAACTCCTAGTGAAACAGAATCAGTAATTAAAAATTTGGCCCTACACAAATTTACCAACTCACCCCAAAAGCCCAGGGCCAGATAGATTCAGCACAAAATTATTACAGACATTCACAGAAAACTAGTGCTGATAATTCTTAAATTATTCTGCAAAATAGAAACTGTTACCTGATATCAAAAACACACAGCTAGGTGATAATAGCACACATCTTTAATCTTAGCACTCAGGAGTCAGAGGCAGGAAGATCTTCATGAGTTCCGAGGCAAGCCTAGTCTCTAGAGCTAAGTTCTAGGACAGCTGGGGGCTTGTTTTTAAAAGCCAGAACCAAAGCAAACAAACAAAACCCTACAAAGACTCATCAAAAAGAATATTACAAAACAATATACATTATGAACATATATGTAAAAAATTCTCAACAAACTATTTGCAAAATGAGTTCATGAACATAAAAAAGATTATCTACCACAATCAAGTTGGCTTCATCCCAGAGGTATAGAGATAATTTAATATAAGTAAATCAATCAATGTAATCACAGATAAGAAAAAAACCCCACATACAGAAAGGGCCCTTGACAAAAATCTAACATATTTTCGTAATGAAAGCCCCAAAGAGACTAAGGATACAAAGGGCATACCTCAATATAATAAAGGCAATTTACAGCAAGCCCATAGCCAACATCAACCTAAATGAAGAAAAATTTGAAGTATTTCAACTAAAATCAGAAACAAAACAAGGTAGATACAAGCAGGAAAGGAAAAAGTCAAAGTATCTTTATTTACAAATGATAAAATTTTATACATAAATGATCCTAAAAATACCACCAGAAAATTTTTCTACAGCTGATAAGCAGTAGGAAGATACAAAATGTACTCATAAACATGCGTAGCCTACCTCTGTACAAATGACATACTGAGAAAGAAATCAGGAAAGCAAAACCTTTCACAATGGACTCAAAAAAATCCTAGGATAACTCTAATCAAGCAAGTGAAAGCCTTATGATAAAAACTTTAAGACACTGGGAAAGAAACTGAAGAAGACATCAGAAGATGAAAAGTTCTCCTATGCTCATATACTCCCAGGATTAAGATAGCAAAAACAGATATCCTATTAAAAGTTATTTACAGATTCAATGCAATCCTCACACTGGGTTGCCTTGGCTAGCCTTAATACAAGTGGAAGAGCTTAGGCCTACCTCAACTTGATATGCCATGCTTTGCTGATACCTAGGAGCTCTGATCCTTTCTGAACAGAAACAGAGGAGGAGTGGATTAGAGTCAGGGACAGACAGACAGGAGAGGGGGAGGAGAAGCTGCAGTTGGGATGTAAAATAAATGAATAAATTTAATTTAAAAAGATTAAAGCATAAACAAATTCCAACACATTTCTTCACAGAAATGGAAAAACAAATGAGCTTCAGCTTCATATGGAAAAACAAAAATCTCTGGAGAGCTAAAACAATCACAAATAATAAAAACTGAGATGAATCACTTATATTTCAAGTTGTACTACAGACTTATAGTATTAAAAACCTCATGTGATTGGCATAACAACAGATACATTGAATAACAGACTAGAATTAAAGACTCAGACATAATTCTACATACCCACAGACACCTGAGTTTTGACAAAGAAGCTGAACATACTCACTGGAGGAAATACAGCATCTTCGACAAATTATACTCATCAAACAGGATGGCTGCTTATAGAAGTGTGAAACTAGGTTCCTATCTAGTATCCTTCACAACACTCAAGTCCAGTTGGATCAAGGACCTCCATATATTACCAGATACTTTGAATCTGATAGGACAAAAAGTGGGGCGTAGGCTTGACCTCATTGGTAGAGGAAAAGACTTCCTGAACAAGATACTGATAGCATGGGCACTAAAATTTACAATTAATAAATGAAGTCTCATGAATCTAGAAAGCTTCTTATAGCAAAAGACAAAATAATTCATGTAAAATGTAAGCATATAGAATGACAAAGTTTACAACTGAAAGAGGGTTGGTTAATATATAACTACATGAAATAGAAAGCTGGACATCAAGGAAACAGATAACCTAGTTAAAATGGGGTACAAAATTAAGCAAAGAATTCTCGAAAGATGAAACTCAAATCTTGAAAAATCCTTCAGAGAATTTTAAAGATCCTTAGTCATTAGAGAAAAGCAAATCAAAACTTTTTTGATATTTCATCTTATACCAGTCAGAATGGCCAAGATCAATAAAACAAATAACATCACATTATGACAAAGATGCAGGCAGAGAATGAGGAACATTTATTCATTTCTGGTACAAGTGCAAACCGATATAGTATCTAGGCAAATCAGTACAGAGGTCCTGAAAAAGTTGAGTATCATTCTCCCTCAAGTTCCAGCTGTATCACTTTTGGGCATTTACCCACCCCCAAAAAACCCCTCTATATCCTACTACAGAGACATGTGTTCACTCATGTGCATTGATTCATTATAGCTAGAAATTGGAAATAAGTCTATATTGTCCATACTGAAGAATGGATAAGGAAAATGTGGTATATTTATGCAGCAGAATATTATTCACCTATTAAGAAGAAGGCACTTATGAAATTTGCAGGTACATGGATAAAGCTAGAAGCAATTATTCTGAATGAGATAACCCAGACCCAAGGTCAAATATTGTATTTTTCTTATACATGGTTATGTGTGTTTTAATTAGAATAATGACAGAAGTTAGGTTAGGACCAAGGGGGAGGAGGAGATTTTCCAAGGAATGGGGAAACAGAATATAGTGTTATAAAGAGAGAAAGGGCAAACTAGAATAGGAGGGTTAGTTGATAAGGGATGGAAAGCCAGGAAAAAGAGGGACTATTGGAAGGAACAACCAACACTAAAGGCCATTTGAAAAGCCATACCAAAACCTACTACTGTATGAGCTTCCTAAATATATATGAATATAAGAAAGGAAATTAATGAAGTTACCACGTATATGGAAGACAATGCCCCAATTAAACATCTCATGTCACCAAGTAAAATCTTCAGTGCTTGGAATGGGTCACATTTGGTTGATTCAATGGGCCAAAGTGGTGCTACAGACCAACTTCATCTCCCAGGCATAACAAGCAGTTTCTATGTTTATAGGTTATTCTCTATATTCTGATTCTAAGGACTTTTGTTGAATGCAACACTTCTGTCTTTGAAAAATCAAGCTGGTACCTAACTGGAAGTCTTACTCCTACTGACTAGCATTCACAGTGCAAGATGTTCGCCACACATCAGAGGACAAAAGTAATAACATCACCCAGCTATAGCCCTGAAACTGACATCAGTGACCTGCATGAAAGATACTAGTAAATAGTTGCACAAATGTTATGAGAATAACCAACTACAGTTTAGCTTTAAGGCCCGCTCTATGAGATAGAACCCATTTCTGACTCTACTAGAACTTGAGACTAGATTGGTCACATACCTATGCAAATTTCTAATAATACTATTATGTTAAAGGAACATAGCTATAAAATGATCCCTAATGATATACCTATAGATCAGAGTATTGCTCAACTCTCATCAGAGAAATTTCTTTTTACAGTGAACTGGAATTAATACAGAGACCCACAGCAGGTCTGTGTTCAAAGAACAAGAAACTTCTGAGCACTCAGTACTAAATGGATGTATGTCTTCATCAAACCCTTTCCCTAAAGGCTCAGGAATCTATCCAAACAGAAGGAGAGGTGAAAAAGATGAAAAATGCCAGAAGTTATAGATTAGATAACTTTATGAAAACAGTGTCCTTCAGACACAACAGGACTGGTGCCCATATGAATTCACAGAGAGTGTAACAGCATGCATAGGATCGGAACAAGTTCACACTGGACAAAATAGCAGCACAGAGAAGAGAAGTGGATACAAAAATCTCACTCCCAATGTAAAAGCTATTTGCAATTGATTCTTCCTGGAAAACAATCTTCTCCACTGGACTGTCACTGGGTACATCAACCACAAGTCCAGGGCAGGCCCCATGCTCAGAAATAATTGGTTAACAGAAACCAAACTCGTGTGTGTGTGTGTGTGTGTGTGTGTGTGTGTGTGTTTGTTTCGTTTTGTTATTTTTTGTCTTACTGGTTTTTGGTTTATTTTGATTTTAACTTTTTTTGATTGTTTGTTTTTAGAGTGAGAAGTCAATGAATGGGCACACATGAAGTTGGGTGGGTAAGGTGGTAGTAAGAACCTGGGAGAAATTAGGCGGAGGAGAAATAATATGATCAAAATATATACTATGAAAAAATTGTTTATGAATAAAAAAATACTTGAGAGATGAAAGGATGTTATTGTAAGTTGGTTTATCATCCTAAAATTGTAGAAATACTAAATGTCTAAAATGACATTAGTTTCCAAAGCAATGATTAAATAAGAAACTCAGTTGCAGCTTTTTGTAAGCATACTTAGGGAGAATGAAGAGAACATTTCAGAACTAATACAGAACCCCAAGTTAAGATTTCTTATTGCTGCATATTTAGTAATTTGTGATCTCCGTTTGACCTTTGTCACTCATGTAACTTAAATGCTAGTTCTGATTCTTTTAACTAAATCTGTAGGAAAAAAAATATCAAGGGAAGCCATGTCCTGTGTGCTTTTTCCTTTTCCCTAGATGCATTTTAAAATTTTCAACTTCATACAACCTAGAGTCAACTTGAGAAACTGTCCAGATCAGACTGGCCTAGGGCATGTGTGAGACATTGTCTTGGATGGTAGTTGGTATACGGGCCTTGCTCTCTGGAGGCACCAACCATTCCTAGACAAGTTGACTTGGGATGTGTAGCGAAGCTAGCTCAGAGATAAAGCCAGGAAGTGGCTCTGGTTCTTGATTTCTTCTTCAGTTCCTGCTTGGATCTATATTTTTTCATTTCAATTTGTATTGTGTGAGTAATTTTTTTTCCTACATGAAGAGTATGCTGGATTTCTGAGAACCAGAGTCATGGATGGTTGTACACTGCCATATATGTGCTGGGAACTAAACCCCAGTCCTTTGCAAGAGCATCCAGTACTCTTAACCACCGTGCTATTTCTCTAGGCTAACCTACATCTCGAGCTTGAATTCTTGCTTTGAATTGTGCCCTGGAAGTACAAATAAAAAAAAAATCCATCAACCCCAACCTCCACCCCCACCTTGCTTTTGGTCAGAGTGTTTTATCACAAGAACAAAAAGCAAAGTAGAACACCCTGGAAATGCCTACCAGTTGTTTTTTAATTTTTAGTGACTCATCAACAAACAGTTATTTGATATATATTTTCTCTTCAAATAACTTTTACTACATGAATGATTGTTACAGAATAACTTTTCATTACCTAAGTATCAACACTCATTTTATGTAAAATAGCTTTAACACTACTAGATAATATGAAGAACCTTGCACTCATGGGACCCTGGGAGATAATTCCTTACCAACTCCTGTCATGGAAGCCCTATGCATATGTGGACCTAAAGACATCACATAACAATCACATACTTGGAAATGTTCCTGATGGAGTTTCCTCCAGGCAGAAAAGAAACCAGTCACAGTGGAAACCTTCCAGGTATTACATTATTGACAGCAAAATTTGACTAGTGTATATAATTGTGTATTCATTCTTTTAGGTTCACCCATATTACTAGCCTTGTAAACATAGGGACTTTACGTTAAACTTCTGAAATAACTTCCAGATCCTGTGAATGGTGCTGTAACTCCCTAGCCTTGTAAACTGGCTGCCCACATCAATCAGTATGGTTACTAAACATGACATACAGACCTCAGTGAAGTGATATGAGTGGGGCAGAGACTCTGCTGGGACAGATCCAATACGAGCCGAGGTCTGAGGGTTCTTACCTGTGAGCCTGCTCAGGACAGTGGCCAGTTTGGGAAGAATCAAGTTGACTTTTGTCCTGGGTCATTGCCAACTTTTCAGCTGCAGCAATTGGACAACCCGAAAGACTGTTTCAAAAAAAAAAAAATAACAAGAGTTGAGTTGGAGGATGTAAGTGAGCATGACAATGTGGTCTGCTTTGGCACAGACACACAGCCCTTGGCAGACAGAAAATGTTAAGTCATATTAATAGTTCACTTAGCACCGTTGTCATACAAAAAAATCTCAAAGAGTTTGCAAACTGCACTGTCTACATTTGTCATTTGTCCCCTAGCTCCCATCTCAGAGGTGACAAGTACTGAGTACATTTAAAGGAAATCAAAGTGTTGTGTAATGGGAGAATATGTAATGGGGAAGGATTCTGAACCCAGAATTTTAAATCCAATTTTCTCATTCCCACACACAATTGTCTGAATACAAATGTTAGCATGATTATCTTAGAAACTTTAGCAAAATTTCAGAGACTAAATTTTATATCTTAGCAAAATTAAAAGCATAAATGTGAAATCTTTTGGCAGTATTCTTATACCTCAAACCACGGATCATAACCACATACACCACATGTAATATAAAATGTGCACATAAAAATAAAACAATTCAGGACTGGAAAGATAACTCTGTGGTTCAGAACACTAGCTACTTTTCCAGAGAATTTGAATTTGATTTTGGCATCTACATAGCAGTTCATAACTATCTTTAACTCGATTTCTAGGAGAGCTCATACCATCTTCTAGTCTCTGTGGGCACTGCACACATGTAGGACAAGGATACACATGCAGGCAAAACACACATACACATTAAAAATACATAATAAAAAAATTTCAGTTAAAATATCCATATGTATATATCATGTATTTGTATGTAAATATATACAATGTGCTTTTAGCTTAATTTTGGTTTAAATTTGAATAAAAATGGCATATACTCCTTGCATAGTTTAGACTTAAAGCCCTGTACTATACAGGAAAACCTTTCTAAATGTGTATTGAGAAAGATTCAGGATAACCTATAAAAAACACTGATTCCAGCCTCCAGTATCTATGTGTGCTGCTAAGATCCGAGGCAGAAAATAATATACCATGTGTATGGCTGTATGGATGCAGAGCCTGAGCATCTTTAGATACAACTGTTTTATCATGTTAGTTGACCACTAATAAAATTTTCCTGAGATTGAGACTACTTGTTAGCTATTTAAGAGGTAACATTTAATAGTGACATAATAATTCTCTCAACACATGGCCTATTATTTCATTTGTTGTAAGTTTGTTTTACATTTTGCAATGTAAATAATTGGCAAGTCATGAGAATTACCTTCTGTGAGTATTGCGGTTGCTGTTCACATGTCCCCTTCCTGTACATCCTGGGGTGGGGCACTTGAGCACATTCTCATGCATGGCAAGAACTAAGTACAAGATATTATGTTAAAAGTAAGAACAATTTACTATACATACATACAGGCATAAGACACCACCAAATTTTCTTTTATGCTTTACATTCAAATGACTTCAGATAGACAGTCTACCATGGTTCTTCCTGGGATGTATTCATACTAAACAAAGCCTTCGTTATTTCAGAAAGGAAACCCAGAGTGTTAGTTCATGTTTAAACTGCTCTGTCAAACAGTATTAACCCTAGACCCCCTCCCTAAAATGGTTCTGCTCACAGTCAACTAAAGAACTGTTCTGTGTGGTTCTAGGGGCACACATGTGCTGGGACAGAGCCCACTGCCTCTGGAATCTGACCTGAGAAGCTCATTGCCCCACATTTAATTACATTTCTCTACAGCAGCAGAGAATATGTTTTTCCACTCGGCTCTTCCAATCCTTTCCCCATAACATGTAGTTCTGTGTACGCAGCCTTTTTTTATTTCCTAAGTGATGTTATTTTGGATCTGTCCATCCATTCTCCCTGTCATGTGACCACTGGTGAGTTTAAGGCTGGATGAAGCATGGTGGTGGTGGGGGATGGGACTGAGGAATGCTAGTGCGGCAGGTAGCTTGGGTGGGGAAGAACTTGTAACTTGTTAAATTCTGACAGCTGGGGATGCTAAGGTATCCCCATTTGTACCCCTGCAGTAGCCCAAGATTTGTCCCAATAACCAGAGGAGAAACTGTGTGACATCCCAGAGCAAGTACTTTCCTTCCCAGAACACTGAAGAACTGTGGTCAGGATGAC
Organism: Sigmodon hispidus; assembly: GCA_004025045.1. Classification (NCBI taxonomy): domain Eukaryota; kingdom Metazoa; phylum Chordata; class Mammalia; order Rodentia; family Cricetidae; genus Sigmodon; species Sigmodon hispidus. Next base: position 93,021 of record PVIH01001991.1, on the reverse strand, counting down.
ACAGGAAAGACTGCTTTGCTATAGGGGCTCAGATGTGACAGGGTATTTTGAGAGAATTCCAAGGAGCATGTGATCTCATGGTGAGGGTAGGTCAGGTCTTTATATCTGAAATAACTATTCCTGAATTTTTCTAATATACTATGCTTTGAAACAATAGCTAAACTGGACACAGTAGAGGAAGAGGCAGGCCAGGGCTACATAAGCCAGACCTTGTCTCAAAATCAGAAACCAACACCAATACCTTACATAGTTAGATGGAGATTGTTTACAGACACACAAAAATAAGATTACATTTTTCCATTCCTAATTCTAACCAGAAGGAACAGAAGACAGTCCTATGGGGCTGCACTGGTGAATGATGATGTAAGTGTGTCTTCAGGATAAGGATTACTCACTTTCCAGAGGAACTCGAACTTTGTGGGGGCACCCAGAAAGGCTGCGGTGGTGAGGATAGAGTCCAGTTACGTGGCCCGTGCCATCACAGCCAGGAATGGGGCACTTGGCCTCCCTCCTTTCCGGCCTTGGTGAATCTATAGAGAAATTGAATTGAGACACTCACATGGTTCTTCCTCCCCATCATTCAATAGAGTGGCCTTGTGGTGTCACTCACACTCTATTCAGTTTTGCCATCATAAACATTCTTCTTACGTTGCCTTGAATAAAACCCTCAACTAAGACCCGTGGAAGCAAAACACATTTTTAGCTTTCTTAGCTTCCTAAGCAAAGGCTGACACAGGGCAAGGGACTGTTAAAATACAGAGGTGATTTTAAGTTGTCATGTCACATACTGTAGTTAAGTCTTTATTGTGAAAAGTCACCCTGTGCCAGAGGATGGACATGCTCCTGAAAAAAAAAAAAAGAAAAGAGAAATGCAAGAAAAGAGAATTTATTTAACTCCAAGCCATTCTCTATTGAGAGAGTTTATAAAAAGGCAGATTTAAAAAATCACAAGACAAAGAGTCCACCAAATAAGCAGAAGGCCTCCATGTCTTTGTCCTTGTGGGTCCCTGACAGCAAAGTTGGGGGTGGACTGAGCTTGCTTTCTGCAGAGTAGCTGATGGAAGTCAACAGGCTGCATCCTACACAACCAAGTGAAAAGAAAACCAATAACCAAAGCCAACCAACCAAACAAACAAAAAACTCCTAAGATTCTGAGTCCCCTGGGGACTATCTCAAGAGTGTGTAAGGTGACCACAGCTTTTCTCTGTGCAGCAGCAGAGATTCAGAGCTGAGGTGATGGAGAAGCTTTTAGAGGGAAATGTTTTAGTGAGGCACCTGAGGAGAGGGAAGTTCAGAGCGGGGCTCCCCAGGCACTGCAGGACTCTGGTCCTATGAGGGTGGGGCTTCTGGGAGTGACAGTTGCCACAAGATAGAAACCCAAGATGGAAGGGATAAAAATAACCTCAGGAGTTTAATTTCCTGAACTCGGGGTGTTGAGCATGAGAGAGGCTTATAATGAATATCATGAATGAATGCAGAATAGGAATATGGATGAGGTTGATAGTAACATGCATGGATATATGCATACACTTCCATAGGTGCACACACACAAATACACATAAACACATGTACACAGATGCCCCTGTATAGATATACACATGTGCATGTATGCATGAAGACACATGTACATGTGAATAGACACATGCATACACATTCACGTCCATGTGCACACAAACACATTACATGCACACATATACATTCATATAACACATACACATGCATACACATATGACCAAGATGGTAACTAAACTTGAAACAGAAATGTAGTCTTATGGTCCAAACTGCCCCAACTTAATACTGATCAAGAGAAACTGTGTGCCCATGGTGACAATAAGTCATCTATAAGATCCTGCTCATGAAGCTGTTGGCCTGGTATAGGTGAAAGGGCCCTATCCTGTGAGAATGCCAAGTCCACACCCTCCTTCTCTAAGAAACCACTTAGAGCAGACCACTGACATGGAAGTGTCAGACATCTCCATGGTATTCCACTGCATGAGCAGACATGTCCCTGTGATACCAACTCACTCCAGTTGTTAGATTACAAGGCATCTAGGCAGATGGGGCACAGCAGGCCGTGTGTAATCTAATTTCATAGGGGCATGGTTTCAGTAAAGAAGGAGGGGCTGAGGATCCTCCAAGGTGTAGCCAACACTGACAGTCCAGGACCAGTCGGGAGGCCGTAAGCAGCAAGTGCACAGAGAACAACCAAGGACAGGGATGCCCAGCAAACAGCACTGTTAACTGAAGATAAGATTTACTGAAATGACTGATGGGAGGAGGAATGCTTCTTTGTGTACTCTATAAGAGAAAAAAATGTATACTAAGATTGTGCTATACATACAAGTTTTAGTTAACAGTAATATAAAGCCAAGTTTCAAGTCTGTTTGGGTATGTAAAACCTGTCGTCCATTGGTCAAAGTCTTTGAAGTTTGATAGAAATTAACTGTGGGTTTTGACACTGTTGCAAAGTGCCACCCACAGAGAAGAGAAAAACTGTAGTGTCTGTTTTGATGTGCTTCTTCTCTTGGATCTTGTCCACATGATACCACATATCTAAGCACTGACAGGGCTGGCGGTGAGCACTTCCCCTTTACAGCACACCGTGTGTCTGAGGGAAGCCAGAAAGGGTGTTGGAGATAGCAGGGCTGGCACTTGCCCAGGTGGGGCCCACTGACAGTCCACCATGCACCTTTGTCTGCAGCTCTCTCCTGGGCCTCCCAAAACAAAGCTGCAGATGAAATGCTCTGGAGGGCAGAACCTGTTTGCATGATAAGAAACCAGAGCACGGGCTCAGGGCAGCTGCTCAGCCTGTCTCTCCTTTCATTTTCTTTGTATAGCACTACACAATAAGCGGACTTCATCCTCTGGTGCGGCTGTGTCCTGGTTTGCCTGAGACCATCCTCCTCCATACCAGCCAGGATTGCCCCATTGTTCCCCTTGCTCCTCTTACTTGACAAGTGCCACACGATAGTAGCACAGTGCTTACACTGCAGCCTCTCTTCAAATGTTCTGACGGAGTTCCACAAACTTACTGCAGCATTACTGGCTCCTCTGTAGTCTCGAGTAAGACAGCATGCTAAAATCCTAGTGTTCTGTCCTTAACAGAGGAGTCCGTGACCCCTAGGCGTCCCCCGAAACAGAATAGAATTTCAAGGGAGAAGGAAAATGTTGCCTTGGATGATCACTTACAAACATAGAATGCAGGTCAAAGCACAATTCCCCCAGATTGCTGGTTCTAGGAACATCATGGAGTGGGTGTATGAATTCGGAGTGCAGGCTCTGTAGATATCAGTACCCTTGAACACACAGCACCATGGATCCCACCTTCCATACTTGCCTCAGCTGATCCTGGTCCCTGATCAGTGCTTTGAACTCTAAAGCAATGCCAGGCCTGTGCCATAGGGCATCATGTTAACTCTTCTAATCTCCCCAGTAGTGGCTCTAAGTCACTAAACTACCAAGGGTTGCTATACATACCTTATTGTGTTATTAATTTTGAAAATACAAGATGTTTTAGAGTATAAGAATATTATAAGACTTACAATATTGAGATGCTATAAAATAAACAAAAGATCATCAAGCATTTTAACTTAAGGTTAAAATAAAGTTCTACAAAGATGGGATTTTAGTGCCTATAAAACATCATCAATTGTAAGCTGAAACGTTATCTTGATTTTAAAAGAAAACATATTTTTATGTTATGCTTAAATTGCTGCATGCCCTTCTGATTTCAGGGATATGAAGTGGAAGAAATATAGACCTTAAAACCAACAAAATATGACTTAGAGTAAATTGCATCCTTTTTTCAGATTTTGTAGTTTATCATTTTAAAAAGATAAATAAGAAAATATTAAGAAATTACATACTGATAGAAGTGCACAGGGCTGTAACCAACATCCTGTCTCCAACTACACATTCCTTATCAATATCCTGTTCTCACCTACACCCTTGTAGGGTGTTCATATAGCAGCAGCATCCTTTCTATACTTAGTCTTATTTTCTCAGAGTTTCAATTCATTATTTCTAGAGTGGCGGGTAAGTATCAATGGGGACTTAAAATAGCCAAACAATTCACTTCTGGATCACTTTCCACAGTCAGGACTTCTAACCACACAGATGTCATTCTTCTGAGCCCTCAGAGCCATGATCATAATATTCCTTCATGTATTTCCCCGATTCTGTGGTTATCAGATTCCAGGGATTCAACAATCTCCAGAAAACTTGGCTGAAATAAAAACAACCTGAATCTGATTGGACCTTGGATTTTTTGGGGACCTGTGGACTACTGGAAATAGCCACTCACAAACACTATAGGCTTCAGGTATGAGAACAGACATAGTCCTCCACTAGGGAAGACGTTATCAATCCCCAATTTGGGAAATGAATCTATGGTCTTCTCCAAGCACATTCCCTCTGTCAATTTAAGTCTGATCCAGGTATCTGTGATCCTGGTGAGCTGGAAAAGCAACATCACACAAATATATTAATACCTGGTTTAATCATAACAAGGCTCCAAAAGCCTGCTTGGTTATAAGTGACTTGATGTCTGGCATTTTGAAGCCTTATAGAAGCCTGGTGATCCTAGAATAAGGGGTAGAAAGAAAAACTAAATTCTAGGCTGGATTTGTCTAATAAAGTAAGCTAGTTAAAGTTTTCTAAAAAATGTCCAGTCAAGCACGGTTAAAAGGTGTGGTGAGATTCTGAATAGCCAATTCAATAAGAAAATCAGGAGGAATAAAGGTTTCAGGTGTTGACAGCATAGTACCCACAGACCCTGAGAAGACAGTAACCATATGAGTAGCTGCAAAGTAAGAAATGGCATGGTTTATGATTCCGAATTGATTTTAAATTACATTACATTGTCAAAAGGCTAATTGAGAAGGAACAGGCACATTCAACATTTTCAAACTCTAAATCAACTTTCTTCCTGCAATGAATATAAAAATGTACTTACGTTTATTGTTAAAGATTTGTCTCCCACCGGTGTCTGTAACCTTGGTTTGCCTCCGTTCCCTCACCAGGTGGTCCAGGAGAAAGCGGTCCAGCTCCTTGTAGGTGTGATGGAAGACAGAACCTCGTTCTGCCTGCAGAGCAATAGCCTGCTCCAGCAAACTTAGGTTCCCCTTGGCTCTCTCCACTTCTCCAGCCTCCCCCGTAACTGGGACCAAGCCCTCGCCATCTTCAACCTCTGGGAATGAAGGCTGTGTTTTGACAGCCAATGGTTCCCCGTGGGAGTTCTGTGGGTCTCTCCCATCCGTGTCAGAATCACACCTGTTCTCACATGGGGTAAATTTGTCACCTTCAGCTTTTATCTCGGGAACCTCCAGCAGGTCCTTGTTAGTGTATGTCAGCCTGTGCTTGTGGCCGCTGTGAGGGTCAGTGTCTTCTGATGAACTGGAGCCACTGCCCCACCCGTTTTCCGCACTGTCAGAGTCACTTTCACTGTCCCCAGAAGAGCAGAATGGTGGCTGTGAACTGTGGACTTTGTCTCTTCCGTCATCCGAATGAACCATAAAGCACTCATCTGCCTCATCGCTCTCTGCTTTTAAAGACTGGATGCCACTGTCATTTAGGTTCTCACTTACGCTCTGCACGGACACACTTTCTTCAAATTTCCCTGCGTGCATTAGAGATTTAACCATAAGCTCTGGATAACACACGTATTGGTCTTCCATCCGGAGTGAGTTTTCTTGTGCAGGTGAATGAAGGGTCTCATCCATGGGCTTTACCATGATTCCCTCTACAAAAACAAAACAAAACAAAGAACAACAGATGTTGGAAAAAAAAACAGGAAAAAAAGTATTTAAAGGGCCTGGAAACAGTGGTAGGAGCTTGTAATCCCAAACACTTAGGAATCAGAAGTAAAAGGCTAGCAAGTTCAAGGCTAGTCTGGACCATAAGTGAGATCCTACCTGTAAACGTATCCAGTAAAACAAACAAGAAAGCAAAAATATTTTAAGGGTCTTGCATAACTATTTACATACATGGGACTATATATACATGTGTATGTATAATTCTGCATCATATGTACATGGATATTGGTATGCCTACAAAATATGCATGTGTAGTGTCACATTTACAAACATTGATGAAAAATATAAATGAAATAAAATAAGCTCAGTGCTTCTGTAATCTTCTGTATGTGAGGAGCTAAGTCCTTTTAGGATACTGCATGAGAGAATTTGGTACTTCGGCAACACATGAGGTTTCTGCTGTTACAAGCTCTTACATTCCTACATCTTAGCAGCCAAGATGAACTTAAAAAGCATGCTTCACATTTCAGAAAAATGTTCACCTAATTTCTCTGAATCATGGTGATGTATTTCCAGGACTTATCTGAATTTCATTCTCTGTAGTTTCTCTGAAATAGTCTCAGCTTTTTTGCACTGTTAACTAAGATACAAGCGCCTCTACACAGATTATAACAGAGGAACCTCTGAAGCTCTAAAGTTTTCCTGCTCACTTTTCAGTGACACATTACAATCCTATACTCAGGGAAACATAAATGAGATATTATCAGGCTTAAGATATTTTAAATAGTAATATATTTTCTTGTCTGATATGTGCATGCATAAGGAGATGAGTAACAGTTGGTTTGTGGATGTCAAATATGAGCAACTTGGGTCCAGAGATCAAGAGCAGACCTCTAAGTGCCCAGGACAGTCAAAAGTAGCTGTCAGTACTTCTTCTTTCCTAGTCTTGTTGTATGTACATATAAATGCATGTATGTATGTACATATGTACATACGAATGTATGTATGTAAGTATGTTTGTATGTATATATGTATGTATGTATGGTCAGTTCACCAAAGCTGCACCAGCACAAACTATCCAAATGAGCAGATTCTCAGTGCACACCAGGCTGTGAAATGTACCAAAGAGTCCAACAAGAGTCTGCTAACATCTACCAGAACAGCAACAACACAAAAATTCAAACAACAAAAAAAAATTCCTACATTTCAAAGGCAGGTGGGGGATGGGAAACATAAAATGATAAGCCCCCCTTAAATATTGTTAAGGACAGCAAGGGAAGTGAATTTTGTGCTAACAAACATCTTTGGAGGAAAGCACAGCCATCAGCGTGAAGCTGTGGGAGAGGATGTCTGCTTGGAAGACAATGTGCATTTTTTGTCTCATTCAATTTTTTATAAACATTGTCTATGACAAGGACACTCAAAAATACATCTCCATCATCTTCCTTTCTGGTAATTATCTCCCTAAATCAACACTGGACTGCCAGGATCAAGTAAATATTGCCATAGTAACTAAAAGCATTTTTGGATGCAGAGAAGAATTCAGTCACAACACTAGCCCCTGTAAATAATGCTGATTATAGGGTGCAGTCTTTTGTTGGGATCTATTCAACACAAACTGAAAAATTTAACATTTCAGTTCCTAGAAAAGAGGCTGGATAAACAAGCACATAACGCTGATAGGATGGGCCTATCCTCTCCTGAATCTACATCAGAGCAACTCCAGCTTTAAATAATATATTAAACATAGTCTAAAATGCAAATGAAGTTTTTCTCAATATCGCAGTTGGCTATTAAGAGAAAGTGTAAAGGGTTATGATAATTTTAAAGTATTATGAACTACAGAAAACAAATAAAAAGCATTTTCAGTGAATATGCTCAATTCATTGAACTATTCTCTCACTCTACTTAACTACTCACATGTGTACAATAATGATTTATAGACATTATACCTAATTATGCATATTTGGGCTATGTTAGAGTGCTAACAAAAGCTCTAGAAAGCAACAATTACCTCTGTTGCTTAGCTACATAGTTTAAAATATTCCTATTAAGTGCAGATCACTAGAGAGGCGGAATGACAAAGCCACACATGCGCACGACAATGCACTTCACTGACTCACTGCCAACTGCTTGCATTTTGGGTCATTTCCAGTTTACATCATTATTTGTTCAACTGTTTGTTATATGCTAAAAGAAAATATTTATTAATTATTCTTCAGAAAGAGAGAAGCCCCAAGCCAGGATGCCTACACTGTCATACACATTGGTTTCTGGGGATAGTCTAAGCCACAAATCAACATTCCTTGCTCTACAACACTTTCTCAGATTTCACTGTGGGCATGACAAAAACCCTAAGTTATCATTTGACATGACAGATCGGTGACAAGGTGCCCGCTGTCCCAGCTCTGCCTCCAGCCCCCTCTTTTCTCTCCTCTGCAGTATTATTTTCCTAAAGAGTAGTAAGGTCTGTTGCAGAGGGCTGAAGCTTGAGCTCTGTTGTTAGTGTCTATGCATACTGGACAGGCTGTTTAGCCTGTTTGAGCCTGGGGTTTTCATTTGCACTGTGGGGACAGCAGCACTGCCTGTGCATCACTGCAGAGATTACAAGCCCTTTATAAGTGGTGGCTTCCTCTTCCTCCTTGGGTACTGTTTTCAAAGACTGTAGCATGAGGGGACTAGCGGTTCCTCAACATTAACAAGACTGGCCTACTTTCATGGGTAGAAGTTATTTCCCAAGGAACATTAGAAGCCACAGAGAAGAAAGCTCAGAAAGGTGAGCATACAGGCCTTTGAGGACTGCAGCACACACTGGCATCAGCCCCTCAGAGCTAGAAGCTGGGGCACAGTATACAAGTACATGAGGTCTACAGACTACATTTTCCACTGGCTAGGCACCATCTACTTGCATGATTCTAGTCAGCTTTTGCTCTCTGGAACTTGGATTTTCATCTTCAGAATGATGGGCCAATGGGTAAATGATGAGCCACCCTTCCTAGGACAATGAACTGATGTGCCTAGCATGGTGCTCCATTCTCTATTTTCACAATATTATAAATCTTTCCAGTCCATATCCCAGAGAAACTGCAGTTCCAGGTCTCCCAGGGCTTGCTTAAGGGCACGGCTATTCAGTAGATAGCTTCATCCAGACCAAAGGCCACATGGCTTGAACTTGTGTCCTTGTTTCCATTACAAACCACAAATATGCCGCAGCAAAGAAAGCTCATGTAACACAGCCATTCTTAAAAGAAGGTACTAAGAATATTAATAGCTGAATACTTTTATAAATTGAAATCTTTTCCATAATAAATTTATAGAATGTACTTTCAGTTAACTTGGGCCGGAAAGTTATTGGTCAAAATATAGAACTACAAACAACACAACATTCTCATACAACCCGAAACTTTTGGTATTTGCTAATACCACAAATATTGCGAATTTTGAACTCTAGGGTCAACTTGTAGCAGGGAATAGGCTGGCAATTTCAGAACTGGCCTAAGCCTTTCTCTGTCCTGTGTGAACTTCCAAGCATGCGTGGTGAGCAGTGGCTTGGGCTGGGAAACTTTCCTTTGGGTAGATTTAAAAAAAACAACAGTAGGATTTTATTTGACATATAAGAGCTCATTTATCTCTTTATTTCCTGACTGTAAACTAAGATTTCCATGATTAGTGGTTAGTAATCTTACATATAGTTAGTAAATTTTTACATCTATCTGTCTGTCTGTCTATCGGTCTATCTATCTATTGTATCTTTTGTCTGAACTCCTCTAAAAACACCACTGATTTTGAAATGAACTCCTTAGTGTGACTGGGCTTTATGGTCACTGGGTTCAGTTCTGCTTCTATAACCACTGAGGATACTTTTACAGGCAAATTCATTTATTAAAACCTTTCAAAATAAAAATTTGGCAGGAATTAAATGTATAGAAAAACAAATTTATCTTCTAAAATTCAGAAACTGGAGTGATTTGTTCTTTGTTTTTTATTGAAGGAGACATATTAAAAAGTATAATTTATCCCCTAGACAATTAATTCCATCTCAGGCAGGCATTCTCAGGTCACAAACATATGGCCACGCTGCTGGGAACTCCACAATGGGTATACTTTGAACCGATGACAACTCTAATTTTCTGTTTGAGCAGTCTGAACTTGTCTTGCTTCCTAATGTCCATCTCCCCAGGAAGGAAAAGATTTCTAACTACCCACCATAGTGCCCACATGTAGTTTTTTGAGTTAGGTACAGTGTGAGTAAATTTTGAATCATAAATAGGAATGAAGCACAGGATTAAAGAACATGACATTAGCCTTTATGAGTCCTCTATACTCATTTTCTGAGCAGTACAGCTGAAGGTACCGCTAGCCATACTCCAGTTAAGGCAGGCAGGGGTGCCTGGAGTAAAGGAACACTGAAATAGGTCACTTCTGCTAGACTGAGCACTAGCCTTGGCTTCCTCTCCTTCTGTGGTTGACTGCCTCAAAAGCTGAAAGCAAGTTAAAAATCTTTTCTCTGTTGACCTAGGATAGGAACATTTATAATCTGCCATTTTTAGAAAATGCAACTTCATGTAGACATTGTGAAACCTCTGCCCAGTAAGCACTCTTAGAGGAATATGGGCAAGGGGAACTGAGTGTGCAGGGGACAGTTAACTGAGATAGAGAGTTATTCTGCTTGTTCTATAGATGGCCTGCTAGGTATGTTCTCCCCAGTCAGCAGTATGTGCTACTTTCAGAATTAAATCTCTTTGGTCTTTAATAATTTCATATGTAAATCCAAGACCAGGTTTCTACATACTATGAAACATTGTAAAATGGACTAAACGGAATCACTTATGTGTCTAAAATATATAAAGAGTTGAAAACTAATTGTTACCATGGTGATTTCAGCATCACTATCAGTAGTAGTTTTAATTTTAAATGCAACTATTAGCCTTTATAAGTCTGCAAATAAATGTCTATAAGTGTATATGACTGAATATTTTACTGTATATTATTTGAATAATATCCACTTAATTGATAATAACCACTTATAATGATAAATTGTTAGAGCAAGAAGTGGGAAGTCTTCAGATGTGATAAAGTCTTTGGCTCATGAACAAGCTACATGAATAAACCTCAACTCCACAGTGGTCTAAGACCTGCCACCAAGATCAGATTCCATCTGTCATGTCCATGAACAATATATAAAAGTGGCCAGATAAAGAAAATTAAAAAATAATTTAAAGATGATTACAATTTAAATATGAGCCCTAACACTTAAGACAATATACTAAGAGAAAGAAGTCTGAAAACTTCATTATTCATGTACAAATCAGAATATAACACTGTTTTAACCACAGAATCTTCAGTACTTAGCCAAGATAATGATGATTCTCTGACATGAAACTTGTTCTCAGTCAATATTTTTAAAAATAATACCCAGAATATTCTAGAATTCTACTATAAAAATATGATCTTTAAGTATTACTTACTACCTTTAATTGTTTGTTTTCAAATAAATCATTTACTTATAGTTGATTCCCTAATGTCGCATTCAGTAAAAAGTATATATTTAATAGGATATGCGTATGTCTAATTCCAGCCTTTATTAGTCAAGTCTTGTATCTTAAACTTTTCATAGGTCTTTGAGATTTGTACATGTCTGAAAGCTTAGTCTCATGCACAAGCCAAATCAACGACACTTCAACTCCTAGATACAAGCGACTGCCAGCACCTGAGAAATGGGAAGACACAAACTCTAAGCTCTTAAAGTAGTAGCTACATTTCACTTCATTCATCCTGAAAATAATCTCAAGAGTGAGTAAGGATTGAATCAATGTATTATAAAGATAACCTTAAGTGACTTATTTTAGAAATATAGGCACAGAGGTATCTTTTCTATATTGTTCTCCCAGTGAAAAAGCCACACTTCTATAATCTATTGCTCTAAGGACTATCTGAAGTATATAAAAATATTAATGTCACAGAACACCTACATTGAGTTATGTTATTATTATTATATTTTGGGGCTAAATACTATTATACATATTAGTCAAACAAATCATGTATTTGTGTTTTAACTATATACATAGAAAACAAATATGGGAATATATACACATCATTAATAAACATTTTAAACCATGACTTGAAGTAAGTTCAAGCCACAGTGAAACTGTGTCTATAGACCCTAAATAGAATGTGATTAGAATAAATAGGGTCTTAATAAGTGAACATTGAGTGGAACAAGTGTTTGGATTTTCATTTCCAAAGCCAAATATACTTTAACAGTCACAGTTATATTCTCCTGACTGAGAAAGGCTTTTGGTGACAGGAATATATAAAGTTTGGGCCATGCCTTTTTGCTACCTGCAGTGGAGTGATCATTCATCTCTAAGAGGCCGCCATCCTCACTCCTGTCCTCTGGCTTTCCCTTGCAGTCGGTGTCTGGGCTGTAGTGCCGGGGTTTCATCAATAGAGATTTCCTCTTGTTAACAGGCATGCCCAGTGCCTGCTCTTCAGCTCTTCTCTTCTTCGCCATAGAGCAATCATACGCAGCCCTGGAGGGAGCAGAACAGGGCAGATTAGGAAGGCGGTAAAATGAACTTGCCACTGCTTAACATTTGACTTTAACCAAGTCTAACTCAAAGCACTTGGAAACCTGGGGCCAGGAGTTAGGGTTTATTATTAGTGCTAATAGTCTCGTTGAGAAGATGACTTTACTGCCCCACAGGAGTTTTTGAAAACTCACCCTAACACTGAGTAAGCATATGCCAACTTGTACGTCACTTCAGTACATACCCAGGAAGTAAAATAAGACTTGAATTAATGTGCAAGAAACAACTAGTGTGAAAAATACACCACCATGTCAAAGAATGCAGAATGGTAAAACTATGAGTTCTCCAATAGTAACACAACACTGAGATAGCTCAGCTATGCCACACTCATACCTCAGATTTGAGATACCTCAGGTCGTAGGCCTTGATTTGACTGAAAGAACAATAGAGCAAAGGAACAATCTAAGTACATTCAGTCAACCAGTCTCCAGTGACACAAAAATGCGCCTTTGGATTGTCACTCATTTGGCACACATAACAAACAAATAAAAATAAGATCTGATTTCACAAAAATGGCCAACAGTGTATCCTTATCCCTCTTTGTAAATACTCCCAATGGAGGCCCCTTTCAACACAGATTTTCTACATGCACCTCAGTGAGAATTAATACAGATTACTGTGTGAAGTTAAGAGAATCACTTTCCTGGCAAGATCTGTGAAGATTAGAGGATTTTTGACAACAGTGAATCTATGGTAGATATTGTTAAATGCTCTCTGAAGATGAATGAGTGAGATTCACATGAAAAAATCCAAGAGAAAGAATCCTGGAAGCAGAGAAACAATTTGCTAACTCCAGCTCTGAAAAAAAAATTTTGGTTATACTTAACCACACTGTCCAGCTCTAACAGGAACACTATACAGAGATGGTGACATGTTCAGGAAAACAATTCTGTGAAGTAAGATGCACATTCTTAAATATAAAAAAGTACATGCAAAAACTTCCAAGGGAGAGAACAGAATAAAGAAAAAAAGAACCTGGAAGGAGAGAGGGGTAAGAGTTAGATATCCCACAAAAAGTGTAAACTAGAGAAGTAAATATTATTCAGATAGGAAGACATCAATGTTTTTCTGAACAAACTAATAGTTCTCACAGATTTGAGCCCAAGTTCAAAGTGAATAAGTACAGGAAATGCAGAAAAGGAAAGAAAAGCTGACAAGATGGTAATAAGAGCCCCAGACACCTTGGTGTAAGGAACTACAGACAGCAAGAACTATGTGGACTAAAGCTGTTGCTCTTGGAATGTACAAGTCTACATAGCACACTGGTGTAAAGAGAATGGACATATGTAGACAGAACTGCTCTTACAGCCACTGTCCTAATAAGCAGCTCACTTTTGAAGGCCAGATCAAAGACATGAAGACAAGGTTTGAGATGATAGGGTGTGAAAAGTGTTTAAGAAATCCTCAACATTTCACAATGAAGTGAACTTCCACACCTCTCTCCTTAAAAATCTCAGAAAGTATTCAGGTAAAGTTGCTAAGGCCTTTCCAGAAAGCAGGGCAATTTGTAGAAAGTAAAAGAGACTCTTCTGCAGGTCAGGTATTAAAAGAAGAGACAGAAAATGCGTTCTAAGAATTGGGGTAATTTCAGTTAGTATTGAAGAAGCTAACAAAACATATGTAAAAACATATTAAAGATAAGATCTAATCAGGAAGACTCCTGATTTAATTCTTTTCTAGAAATATCAGGAAATTGCATTGGTTAAATAATGGTAGCTCTAATTTTGAGGAATAATCATATTGATTTGAACACTATATTGACCACTTTGTGGAAACACCTCAACATCCATTGAAAATGAATACACAAACAAAATGCTCACATGGGGGCTGGAGAGATGGCTCAGTGGTTAAGAGCACCTTCTGTTCTTCCAGAGGACCCAGGTTCGATTCCCAGCACCCACATGGCAGCTAACAAAATGCTCATACGTACAATATGTAAATATCAACCTTAAACAAGAAATATTATCATATTTATCAACTTGAAGACATGTATTATACTATGCAAAATAAGTCATTGATACAGAGAGAAAAATGTGCATGATTTCTCTTACAAATGAGGAACACAAGAGAGTTAAACTTTAGAATCAACAATATAGTGATCATCTTGACTGACCAGGGAATTATTCCCCCACTAACTAGCTTTTATAGTGCCGAAAGGTTCTATGCAGGCTGCTTGGGGAGAGAGAAGGTATCAGTGGTCTGCACTAGTCCCTGCCCAGCAAGACATGCTCAGTGGGGCAATAGTGGTATGAATGTTAGAGAAACAACTAACCACTTTGTCATTGGATATGATGTCTGGTCCACAGAAGAGATTTCACGCCTAGCACTATAAATGTAGTAAAAATCTCACGACTTGGGAGATCACAAGTCCTAGTGAGGAAACTATTGTTATTATGTTAAATAGTTATGTTATAAAATTGCCTTATGAATATTTGTTTATACCCATAAATTTGTTGTATTCAACTTTGGTCAGGGAAGCTTATTTTTTTCAGTGGGTAACAGTTAATGAGTGAAGGAACTCAAAATTCATCAAAGAATCAAGTATAAGGAATTGTGAGAGCTTGGCTGTGGATGAGTCATCTATATTAACCTCCCCTATCCATGATCCAGGAAGCATCCATCACTGAAGAAATGAATGAAAAGAATGTAGAATCTAGTAGATGAGGAAGAAAGCTGTAAAACATTGACTTCTAGACCAGACATGGGTGTTGCACATGCTAACTTACAGCAGCTATGGCTACTTGCACAAGATGTGCACAATATGAAGTCAGTCAAAATTCCAATGTGAATATAAGGAGGTATCACAGAGGCCTCATCTTGGTGGGAGCAGCCATAGGAAGCTAATGGGTGCTGAGGCAAGGAGAGTTACTCTCATTTAGGGACAATGTTCCAGTGGATGACCTTACTCATATACACTTGGGAACCACTAACTGGATTTGGGCCATTAATAACAACAACAACAAAGTAAAGACTTGAAGTTGGAAGATGAAATGGAGGCACTAGAAAGAGTTGGAGAGAGGTAGTGGTGTATGTGCATGATCAAAATACATTATATAAAATGTATGAAGATTCTTAAATAATATAAAAACATTATAAAAAGAAATAGTTGTTTCTAGGTATTGAAGGATGGAAGTAGAGAATTACCAATAAATATACACAAAATTTTAATTGGACAAAATTAAGAAACACAACTTTCTCAGGTCAACAATATGTACCAAAAATTTGCGGAGGTGTGAAGAAGGTGACTCCCATGTAAAGAGCATCGATGTCATAACATTTAAGAAGATGTAGTTGGTGGAAAAAGCAGACGTGCTGGCACCAGTGGCCATTCATCACGTTCTAGTTAGGAAGGGCTAATCAGGCAGCAAGGATTATTTCTTCCTTTAATGATGGGGGATGTACACACAGTAGCCAGTCCAAATAGTATCATATACCACTCCTCAGTTACACAGAAATTAGCATTCCACAAACAAACAGCACAGCTACCAGCTGGTGGAACTGACAGGGCCTCAGAGCTTCTTTCATCCTCCATAATGCCAGACCAGAACAATGTATCTGAACAAATTCTATATGAATTAAGAATGTATAGGGACAGAATTCTCTAACTAAAGAGAAGGTGCTTGACACGAGGCTCATGATTTTCAGGTGCACTTATAAGGCAGCTGTTTTATTTAGAAATATTGAGCTGCAGCAATTTACAAAACAACATGTCAATGGTTGAGGACAGCTCCTCAGCTATGAGCAGGTACTGCTCAAGACCCAAATCAGCCCCTAGTACCCACATCAGACTGTTTATAGCTGCATATAGCTCCCGTTCTAAGGGATTGGAGACTTGCTTCTGCATTGCACTGGTCCCTGCATGCACACGTACACACACTCACACCCAGATATACACATGTATATTAAGTTAACAAATACTTTAAAAGGTAAAATCTGATTATGACCAAAATTGGAGAAGTAGTTTAGTTTTTAAGAGATAGGAGTCAATGCTGATGAAAAATTATGCTCAATATTTGGATCAAAGAATAATTTTGCAAGTGTCTGATGAAGAGCTATGCAAATGCTTTTAAAATCAAAAGTACAAACTTATGGTTTCTAAACAATGTTTATGGCCTTTGACAAATACTCTCTCAGTTCTGATTAGAGAAGCTTCTCTTTGAACTATAGCAAATACAAAGACTCATGGCTGTTCAGAGTGTTGAGAGTAAGTGAGCACTCAGTTCTAAACAGGGCATTTATAGCACCCCATGGTAAGGCTCAGGGAATATGATACTGGTTGTGGATAAAAAATAATACAGGCGCTCAATCATAAGGTGAAGGGCTATGAAATATTACCTTGTGGGCATGGCGGCCTCACTGGAACCTGTTCTCACAACAGCAGAGTTTGTCATGGATAGAGAATTGGCTCACAGGGCCATATCCCTCCCTGAGACATTAGGGAGGGAGAGATTATTGTCTTCAGTTGTGTTCCCACAAGTGAGCCTAGCAGACTTTAGTGATAGCTTTATATCCACGATAGACAGCCCTGGTTAAACTCAGGATCATAAAACAAAAAGATGTAGATGTGGACTTGTATGAAAATTATTGCAAATGAATGGGGTAGGGGGAGATAAGAATAAGAATAAGATACATATTGACAAATATGAAACTCTTGAAGAACAAATTTAACTAATTAAAAAGTACCGGTTTAGATCTGTCTTCTATTAAGGGTATTGAAACAGATTGAGTAATCCTGTCTGTGTAGCCTGTCACAAATTAATTGGATCTTTAGAATCATTAAATTTTCTATCTAGTGAATGGGAGAATAATTTTTATAATATCTGTTAAGGACTAAGGAAAGAGTATTTATGCTGACAAACCTGATCAAGACAGAGCTGTGTGGCTCCCAGTTCAGTGTTCCTTGTGCCCCTCCAGCACCCACCAATGCCTCCATTTTTCACACTCTATAGACTATGAATCCACACATGACCATGGCAGCATTCTATTTTTTCACTTTTTATTTACATTTACAAATATTAGGTTTACACATAACATTTGCTTTAAATCGCACATTCTGTGCATTTTTCAATTGCAAAGTACTCACAGCCCAGACAGCATTTGGAGCTAAAATGAAAGGCTTTATAATAAATATTACCCTTTGTGTGTGCATTGAACACGGTCCCTTTCTAGTTCTCCCTGAGGGCACACTATTTTGGCTTTATTGTGACACTTCACTGTGACACTGCAATGAGGGAAAGCCATGCTTTACATGTCATGGAGAGAAATGCCACAAAATGCTAACATATCTTCTCAAGGTTGCCAGAAATCATTTCCACTGGGCTGTGTTTTCCCATCTGCAGAGCTCTGAAATGTAAAGAAAATAAATGAGCTCTATTATCTATATTTTTCTAGCAGATGAGAAAGAAACAGAAAAAAATTCAGTCAGTTCTGTATTTATTGTTCTATTCAATCAAACTGTTGCTTTAAAACCCAGAGCCCCTGGGGGGCTTAATCAATGCACCAAACACTTTAAACAACACATTTTGGGTTTTGATTTTATTAAACTAACTTCATAGGATCTGTATTTACCCATGAGAACTTTCTGCATTACAATCCTGAGAAGACTCCATTTAGATATTGGAATTTCAATTTGAATTGTTATTATTAGTATGATATGCACCTGAGTTTCTAACTCACTCAGACAAGTCACATAGAGAACATTCACAAGAGAATCCCCTGAGGGTGATTTCTCTAAGTATATTTGTGAAAAAAACTTCAGGCTTCAGAAAGAAAAATACAATATATTGCAAAATCTGAATTCACAGAAGCTGCCTCTATATATTTTCTAGTAGTAAATTATTTTCACTGCAACCTAGAAGATATTAAGCCAGTTAAAACTATAGATTCAGAAATGTATTTGTTCTGAACACTCACCAATGCATAAGTTAGAAAAGTAGGTAGAGATTTTAAGCCCCACGTCCAAGGAAACCATTTACATGCTCCAACATTTGCATGGAAAATTCAGGGCAAGACTTACTATGGACTTCTTGACAATGGTAGAACTCCACAGATTCATTGACCAGGGCCAAGAAATAGGAACATGTATTACGACTAATAAGACTATATAGAAACAAAGGTGTGGTGATTGAGAAGAAAAACTTTAAAAAATAGAAAAGGGGTTGTAATTTTAAAACTGGTGTGTGTTTATGTGTGTGTGGTTTGTATATATGTGCATATTTATATTGTTGTGCGTGTGCAGCTGCATATACACTACAAGTGTGGGTGAATCAACAGTATTGGTCCTTGTCTTCTAACTTGTTTGAGAGGTAGGGTCCCTTGCTTGCTAGCTGGTCCATGAGTTTTCCAGGTTCCTCATATCTACATCTCTCATTTCTACACAGGAGCACTGAGATTATAGATGCCCTCACGCCTGGTTTTATATGGGCTCTGAGATTCAGAGTCAAGTCTTTACACTTGAAGGCAAGGCAAGCACTTTACATATGGAACCATCTCCCCAGCCTTGGGATTGTATCTGAAGAAAATCCAAAAGACTATAAATAAAATCTGGGGTTAAGGCAGTAAACACAATGAAGTTTCTATTTGGAAGACAGTGACAAATATATAAACCAATAATAAATCCATTTAGTGAAAATATCTAATGACATATCTAACAGAAAAGGTGCAAAAGCTCCATAAAATGATCATCTTTTAAAATTATCTAAAATTTTAGATATTTTAGAATATCTAAGTGAAGGAGAGATTCTAAAGTGTTCCTGAGTAAAAGATTCAGCATAAAAAGATTCCATTTCCCTCTAAATTTATTTATTAAGTCCATGAAATCCTTATCAAAGCCCCAAGAGAGTTTTTAACATAAGTGGAAAATTAATTCTATGTTTCTGTGGAAATAAAATGAACCAAGAACAGCAAAGACCATTTTCCAAAAGAAACAAAATTGGAAGTCAATGGTTTGGGCTGTAAAATCTTGCCTTACACCTTATCAATGCAAGCACAAATGCAAACTGAGGGAACCCTGTAGGTGTTCCACATTGAGGGGCCAGAAACTGACCCACTCCATGGCTACCTTATGGTGACAGTATATGTCACTGAGGAAACAGTTGTTTCTTCAGTAGGGTGGGTTTCTATCTGAAATAAACAGACAAAAAACAAAAACAAAAAAGACCCAAAGGCCTGTCCCTTAAAGTGTACACTTGCTCCTCATTACCCCAGCTTCTTACCCATTGTTAATCACAATCTAAAAATACTAAATGAAAATTTTAGAAATAAACAATTCATAAGTTTAAAACTGTGTTCCACGCTAAGTAGCAGATTAGAATTTGGTACTATCCTGCTATGTCCTTGGTTCAGAATAATCACATACTCTGTGCTACCCACACATTAGAAATTCAGCCACTATCTTAGATATTAGACAGACTACTGAGAAACTGTAGTACCTGTCCTGTGGTGGCCCATACTTAATTTAATGATGATAGTAATTTACAGTATGGTTGTAACAATTTTCTAAGGGAGAGTAGGAAAGCTCTCAACTGAGGAAAATACAGCTCAAATACAGTTGATGTTATCCATGGCTTAGTGAGTAGTAGTGAATTAATACAACAGAAGAATTCACAGAGAGTTATGGTTGTAAAACTTACACTGTAAAAAATGCAACATTTCAATGACCTTAAGGGAAACAAAAGTTTCCCAACGAGTTAAAACTGCAAATTTAAAAGACTAGTAAATCATACCATATTTAAATATAAAAGGTCTGATATTAGAAGGTACCAGTTAGAGTGCACACCATCCCATCCATGTTCTGGGTCTCTATCAGTTTCCATGGCATGCTCAGGTAGGAAATGTCCATTGAGATGTCTGTGTTCTCTGAATGTGCTCATCCTTCTACACATACATCCCATTCTTCAAGAGAGTTTTCAAAAGACAAGAATAAAGAGGGAAACACAGAGCAGGAGAAGGTATTTGACACATGTGCCTTATATAAAGCATGATCTAGTCTATACAAAGAATTCTTCCCAATAAGAAAAAGACAGACTAGCAATTTAAAACATAGGCAATTGATGGGCACATGGCTTGAGGACCTAATAGTGCTCAGTGATTAGTGTGCTTCCTGTTCTTCCAGTCAAGGTGATTTTGCTTCCCTGAATGTGGAATCACAGGAGGTTGTGAGTTGCCCAGCTTTAATAAACTGACAGGGCTTAACCCAACAAATGGAGACAGCCAATCTTGAAGACCTCAGGAGGCTTTCCAAATATCAGTCTTCCTTTATAGGGCAGAATATAGCCAACTGATGAAACGTATTTAGCCTACAATTATAACCCTCAATTTATTTTTTATTTTTATAGAATAAAGTCTCAGTTTTTTATCTATGTATCCCTTTGTTCCAACTCCCTTCCCCCTCCCGACTCCTCCCAGTCATTCTCTCTTCTCATCATCCCTCCATTCCCTCCCCAGAAAGGGCAAGAGGACCCAAGGCGCATCCAACCAGGCGAGTCCGATTTCTTTATCTTAATATCAAGACTGGGTCAGGTGTTCCTCTGGAGGGAATGGGCTCCAAGGTGCCGTCCAAGGTGCTTCAGATACCAAGCTGTTCAGTGGTTGTGGTTGTGTTTTGCAGCTTGGTATTTTGAGTTACTAGTGGAGAACTTTTTTTTAACGTAAAAAAGGAAAGTTATTTTTTATGGACTAAGAACAGAGTTTAGCGTGATTACAGGGAGATTTGTTTTGTAAATATTTCCACGTGTTATCTGTATGTACATTAGTTTGATTACCCAGTGAAAATTATCCCAAGTGAGAAACTATGTTGGAGTCCATTTGCATTCCATACTACAATTATAAAACAAATTTAGTCTATACTTAGAACAATAACCAGTCATTAGTACAGTTGATTTCTGAGGCTTTTGTATGCTTCTTGGAAAAAAACAACTCAACAATTTTCAGCAATATCAATGTATATAGGCAGCATTAGAGCTCAATCTATGCTGAAAAGCAGATTATTTAATAAATATGTATTAAGATACCAATGAAGTTATAGCACTGAATAAAGTTTTTTTTAAAAAAATCTCTTCCCAGAGTTTTTATTATAAAGAAGAGACATAAAATTGTAATTTTCCATAAAATTTCTATACTAGATATATCATATGCCTGAGTATAAATACTTTAGAAAGTGATGAATAGACTACGAATCCAGAATATACAGGTCAGACTTTCAGGCAGCTTGCCAACTTCATGTTACTGTAACAAAATAGCTGCTAAATCAGCTTAGAGGAAGAGAAAAGGTCACTATGACTCAGTCCATGACTGGTTGGTCCTGTTGCCTACATTGTAGCATCTAAATATCTCAGAATTCTTTACTTCATACCTGGAAGGTAAGAGGAGAACAGGGCCAGGGCCATCAACCTTCTAAAGGAGCCAGGCTGAGCATTAAGGCATTGAGTTTGTGGGAGATATTCCAGATAAAATCTCCAGCACATTGGGTGATCAGAAAAATCTCCATTAAGAAATCTAAATTTTCTCACTCAGCAAGGGGAAAATCTTGTCTGCAGGGAAAACTGAGCCTATGACCAAGGCTAAGTAAGGTCATGAATATTGAGAGAATCTATACCACTACTTTACTAAAACAGCATAATCCCTAAGTACATACAAAATATTTATCCATATTATACCCACAGATAAGACACCTTGCCTGCCATCAAGAAAACTTCTCTTTGTGACCGTGAAAGAATATTACAGGGAAATTCAGACCTCGTCCAGATGTGAGCAGGTTCTGGCACCTGATCTCCCATCGGGAAAGTTAGAAAATTGCGTTTGAGGACGAGAGTCAATCTGTAGAGCCTGATCCCAGACTTTCCTTAGCAGACGGGACTAGGGTTTGGCTGTGAGGCGCTCCTCCAGCCACACCTAAAAGAGGGGCCTGGCACATCCAGCCTCGCCTACAACTGCATCATCAAAGAAGGACTGAGGCTTTCAAATTCAGACCCCTGTGCAGACCAGAGTCAGAGATCGAGCAGACCACTTGCGCAGAGACAGGAGACACACAAGCCCTCTTGCCACAACTGACTAGGAGTTGCCTAATCGTGAACCACTGAAGCCATGGGCAGACGCCAGTGCAAAAATACATATAATAATATAAAGAACAACAAGGCAACTCCAGAAGAGTTGGTTCTACAACTACAAGACCTGAACAGAGCAATGAAGAGGAAGCAGAAGGAAACAACATCAAAAACACCTTTATGAAGATCATTGAAGACTTCAAAGATAGAAAAAAATTCCGTTAAAGAAACAGAAGAAAATACAAACAAAAAATTGGAAGAGATGAACAAATCCTTGAAAGAAAACCAAGAAAAGGTAAACCAAAAAATGAAAGAAACATTCCAGGAACTAAAAACTGAAATAGAAGAAATAAAAAAGGCAAAAAATGAGGCAAAGATGGAAATAGAAAATCTTAAGAAGAGAGCTGGAACTACAGATACAAGTATAACTAACAGAACCCAAGAGATGGAAGAGAGAATCTCTGAAGTGGAAGACTCAGTAGCGGAAATAGATATATCAGTCAAAGAAAATACTAAAACCAAAAAAGCCATAACACAAAATGTTCAGGAAATCTGGGCCACCATGAAAAGACCTAACTTGAGAATAATAGGAATAGAAGAAGGAGAAGAATACCAGCTCAAAAGCACAGATAATGTATACAATAAAATCATAGAAGTAACAGATCTATTTGACAAGAATTTTAAATCACTGAAGAAAGAAATTGAAGAGAATATCAGAAAATGGAAAGATCTCCCATGTTCCTAGATAGGTAGGATCAACACAGTAAAAATGGCAATTCTACCAAAAGCAATCTACAAATTCAACACAATTCCCATCAAAATCCCAACACAATTTTTTACAGAACTTGAAAGAACAATATTCAATTTCATTTGGAATAACAGGAAAGCCAGGATTGCAAACACATTTTGCTCAGCCAAAGAACCTCAGGAGGCATCACCATCCCTACTTCAAGCTATACTATAGAGCTACAGTAATAAAAACAGCCTGGTACTGGCATAAAAACAGATTTGTGGATCAATGGAATCAAATTGAGGATCCTGATGTTAACCCAAAAACCTATGAACACCTGATCTTTGACAAAGAGTCCAAAAATACTCAATGGAAAAAAGATAGTATCTTTAACAAATGGTGTTGGCATAGCTGGCTGACTGTGTATAGAAAACTGCAAATAGATCCAAGCCTATCACCATGCACAAAACTCAAATCCAAGTGGATCAAAGACCTCAACATAAACCCAGCCACACTGAACCTGATAGAAAAGAAAGTAGGAAATACGCTCCAATGCATTGGCACAAGTGACTGCTTCCTAAATAGAACACCAGTAGCACAGACACTACAAACAACAATCAATAAGTGGGATCTCCTTAAACTGAGAAGCTTCTGTAAAGCCAAGGACACTGTCAATAAGACAAAATGACAGCCTCCAGAATGGAAAAAGATTTTCATCAAGCCTACAAGTGACAGAGGGCTGATCTCAAAAATATATAGTGAACTCAAGAAACTAGACCACAATACTTTGAATAACCCAATCAAAAAATGGGGTTCAGAACTAAAAAGGGAATTCTCAGCAGAAGAATTACAAATGGCTGAAAGGCACTTGAAAATGTGCTCGATATCTTCAGACATCAGAGAAATGCAAATCAAAACAACTTTGAGATACCACCTTACACCTGTCAAATTGGCTAAGATAAAAGACAAAGAGTATGGCCTATGCAGGAGAGGATGTGGAGCAAGGGGAACACTCTTCCATTGTTGGTGGGAGTGTAAGCTTGTTCAGCCACTCTGGAATGCAGTATGGCAGTTTCTCAGAAAACTGGTAATCAGTCTCTCCAAGGATCCAGCAATACCACTACTGGGCATATATCCTAAAGATAAACATTCATACTTCAAAGGCATTAGCTCACCTATGTTCATAGCAGCATTATTCGTAATAGCAAGAACCTGGAAACAGCCTAGATGCCCCTCAACTGAAGAATGGATTAACAAACTGTGGTACATCTATACAATGGAGTACTACTCAGAAGAACAAAAAAGATATCCTAAAATTTGAAGGCAAATGGATGGATTTAGAGAATAACATCCTGAGTGAGGTATCACAAACCCAGAAAGATAAGCAGGGGATGTACTCACTTATTAGTGGACTTTAAACAAAATGCTAAGCATGGCCATGCTGCAAACCACAGCCACTGAACAGCTTGAGAGCTGAAATGTCTTGGACTGGCACCCTGGAGCCCATTCCCTCCAGAGAAACACCTGACCTAGTCTTGATGTTGGGATGAGGAAAGCGGATCTACCTGGAGTGGATACTCAACTAAGCCACCTTGAGACCTTGGCCCTCCTGTCCTTGCTGGGGAGGAGATAAAGTGATGGGGAGAAGAGTGAGTGACTGGGAGGGACAAGAGGGGGAAAGGAGTCTGAACATGGGGATATATGGTTAAAAAAAATATGGCTTTCTTCATAATAAAAAACTATTATAAAAATCATAAAATTTTAAAATGTGTGTTATTGTAATGCAAAATGTCTTGTATATATGGTAATAAATAAGGGATTTATTTTGTATGAGCATTTGAAATCTATATAAGATCCTACTTCATAAGCTTTTAAAGGAATATTCACAGAAACATAAAATAACAATGTGGTACATTTCAAAATACACAAGCTTGAGAGATCTGGATACAGAGATGCCTGTGACTTAGCAATGTACAGGTCATGCATTGTTTCTGGTGTTTTGTCTTTGTTTCAGCATGTATCTGTGGATACATAAAATCACAGGGAAAGACAAAGTCTGACAGTTTACAAATTTTAATTACTTTGTATTTGAGTATTTCTCCACTAAAATAGATTTGTGTTTTATTATAAAATTGTTTTCTATAAGCAAAAAATAAATACTGGGTAAAGCGGAAAAAGAAAGAATTAATAAAAATACTATACTTACAAAAAAGAAAAAAAATTAAATTTTACCAAAAATTTGAAGTGGATACAGAAAGAAAGTGACCAGAATTTTAGACAGGCGAATAGCAAGTGTAAACCTACAGGTCCAGAGGTAGAATTGTGCTTGTGTTCTGAGATAGCAAAAAGGCCCATGTACAATGAGTAGAAGGGAAGTAGTAGAAACTATATCAGGTAAAGCAATGGGTCCAGATAAGGCTGAGAATTACATACCATAGTAGAACTTCTGCATTTACTGAGAAATGAAGAGTCTATAGTGCTTTGAGAGATGACATATGATGATTTTATTGTTAGCAATATTACCCTGGTCTGTTCAGAAAATGCTATAGATAGATCATGAGTTTAGACACAATCATGTCAATAATAAATGATGCATGGTTTGGACTATGGTGGTGCATACAGGGGTGGGGGAAGATTATGAACATATTTGGAAGAGGAAGCTAAATGGCATTACTGGCAGAATATATACAGAAATGGATGGATGCAGAAAAGAGTGGAGATTGAGTTCAGTGGCTGTTAGTGTAAGACTTGTAACTGTGTTTTTGCCATGACTGAGAAGCAAGATTTGAGGGCTAAAAAATCTGGAGCATGTTAAATTGCTACATTGACTGGCTGTGAAATAGGATACACTCAGAAATAATGTATCTGAAGCATGCCTTAACTCTCTGATCCCATGAAGTCCCCCCTCTCCTTGTACCATGCTAAAGATGATGCAGAGATTATTATTTTGTAAGAGAATGTATGCTTCTATCTTCCCTCCTTGCGTTCTGGACAAAAACCAAGGTCAATACACATCATCTGGCCTGCTAAGAGCAGAAAAGGCTCTTATGCCAAGTGAGCTGCAGGACCCAGCTACTATTCATGGCAGGAGCTGGAGGACTACATATGGGCCAGATCCCAGGGGTGCTGGATCAAAGGTATGCAACATCAACTTGGATAAGGAGAAGTTGATGTGGAAGCCATCTCTCATGTTACAGGATTTAACACCCTGTCAATAAAACCTGGGGGATGGTACTTGCAGACTGATAAATTGGATCTTGGAAGGCTAGAGAAGCAGCATGTCATTCTAATTTAGAAATTCTAGAACTGCCACTACAAACAATAGAAGAAAAGAAGGCAGAAACATGGCCATTTCTAGAATGGATATATGGGCTGGAAAACCCACTGTATAAAAAGCCATTATCCCTTGCACTTCTCAGAATCTTCTCAGAATCTAAGTCCCTGTGAGGGAGGTCCTTACCGCAGTGATGTCTTTATGGTTATTGTTCCTTTCACCTGTCACCATGATGATCTATGACAAAGTGCTTGGCTAACAATTACTCTGGTGAGGAAAGACTGTACGAACATCTAAGAACTGTTGCACAGTGTTCAAGCTGATACTCGGAACATGAAGTTATATAAAAAACACAGTTAGCAGCACTGAGAAGGGAACTGAACATAGTCTCATTGTCAATAAGCTACTTGCAATTGATGCCTGCAGAGAAAAGGAAAACGTCTGTTTTCTCAAATGAAATGACACTGAGTATATCAAGCACACTCCAGGGCAGGCCTTATACACAACAGAGGTTAGCCAACAAAAACAGTCCACAACACAAAACATTCCTTGCTTGGGGCAGGGGGAGAATTTTTGTTTGGTTTTGACATTTTTTTAAATCGTACTGTCTTTTGTTTGTTTATTTTGATTTTCATTTTTTTGAAAGAGAAGACAATAGAAAAGAAGAGAAACAGAAAGACAGAGGGATAAAGACAGAGAGACAGAGATGAAGAATAAGATATGCAGAGAGACAGAGACCATAAGTTCTGCTAGGTGAGAAGTATCTGAGAGGAGGTGGGGGAGGAAAAACATGATCAAAGTATATTGTATGGAAAATTTTAGAATATAAAGAGAAGAAAGAAAAGACCTTGAACTGAAGGAAAAGTTGGAGGCAGGTCACAAGTGCAGCCCTGGAATGCCCTGCTTCCTGACAAGATGCCTAGTGTCTATGTGCAAATTGGAAGAGATACATACTGGCTTCTGAAGTAGTGGGGTAAGAGCTGATACACAGTCAACAACAGGTGGAATCCTCAGGCAAACAGCTTCTCCTCCCATCATCAGAGCAGCAGATCCAAGGTGTAATATTGTGGGAAGAGCCAAGTAATATCACTCTTCCAACTTAGACAAGAAATGGTTGGTGCTTTCTTGGTTTTGATTTTGCGGTTTGTTTTGTTGTTTTTGTTGTTTGCTTTTTTTGTTGTTTGTTTGTTTGTTTTTTTAGGAACGAGGTCTCATGCAGCCCCAGCTGGTTTTAAACTCACTATAAATTTGGGAATGACCTTAAACTTCTGATTTCCTGCCTGCACATCTCAAATGCCAAAATAATAGGTGTGCACTACTACATCAAGTATGCAGTACTGAGAAGTGCAATTGTACAACTTTCCCAGTCAGTGTGCCCTATCTTTCTAATTAATTCTTCAAAGTGGATTCTTTATAATAATGACCCAGAACAAATTCAAACAAGTAGCCATTTTAACTGTAGATTTGATACCACATCAAGTACTGGATACTTGATGTAGCAGATTAACACCATCCTAAATGTGAAAACAAAAACAAAACAAAAACCAAAATGCATCCAAATCAGAAAGATTTTAAGCAGGAACATGACAGACACTCCAGCTGTCCTCGTGATGCATGTCATAATAAAAACATAGATGTGGTCAAACTTTTGTGTGAAATCAGCTTTGAACTATGTGTAAGTAAAATACAGACTAAGTGAAGTTTGTGTTTAGACTTGGATCTTATGTCCAAGGTGGCTCATTATGCATATGCAAATGTCCCAAAATCTGAAATATAACACTGTTAGTCTCAAGCATGTTGGGTACCCTAGTATTCAACCTTTACAGGATTCAAGGCTTTCCCTATCCAAAGCAGAATGTAGAGAAGCTGGAATTCCCAGAGGACAGAGTAAAGGTCTTTGATGCTGCTGTCTTCTGTACTAACTTTGCTGTTCTCTGCTATGGTACCATCAAAGGATCTGAGCATGTACATGTTTACAGATGCTGTTAGGCTAGCATGTATCCAACAACAAACCTGTAATTTCAGCCTTTTCCATTACCAAGACCATAAATCCAGCATATAATAACTTGTAGATACTTAACAATGGCTAGTTTGCTGTTATGGAACACTGAGTCTATTGGCTAGGTTATTTGATGATATCAAATATTTTCTTTCCATAGGACCAGAGTAATAGATAATTTTCTCTCTTTTAATTGGGATTAAGTTTTAGGGACATTAAATTATTTGTGTAATAACTGCAATAGAGATTTTTCTTAAAATACTCAAGTCATAGGCCCCTTAAATCAATGCTCTTATTTGCTTACCCTCCATAACTTGTTGCTAATGACATCATATACTTAAGTTCATAAGACAGAAAAGTTGAGTTGGTATTGACCTGAAACCTTCACTCATAACTGATTAGCTTTCAAGGTGCTGAAGGGTGCTAGTCACCCTACAAGAGGAGAAAGGTAATAACAAATATTGTTATTTGAGAACCCTGTGAGCTACAATAATAATTGTGCTGTAAGATGTGCCCACTGGTGGAATAGTGGCATAAATATTATGGGAGTAAACAAGTACATCTGATTGGATTTAAAATTTACTCCGTATTTCATACTATTACAGGGTCAAGCGCCTGTGACCAGAAGGTCATAGACCCTAGGGAAGAACTTACTATTATTATTCTGCTAAATAAACACAGTATTAAAACTATTCCTGATGACTTATAGATTAATGCATTGTTTCACTCTCACCTGAGAAACTTCTTCTTGCAGTAAAATGTATATAACAGACACTCACAACTATTGAATCTACAGAGAATAAGTCCCAGTATGGAGATGAGGAGCTAAGTAGATATGTTTCACTCTTCATTGTATATATATTGGCATTTGATAGCTGCTAGGATAGGAAGGATTCATTTTCTTTGAGGATATGACACCCTCATCCCTATAGACTGACCATGGCAAAAGTACTTGGGAAGCATCAATTGAACCTGATAGGGTAAAAGAAAACAAGACGAAATGGAACAAAAACTTTGGAACCTAGAGACATGCACAAGGTCTTTTTAAAAGTAAGTTTCTCAATTGTAATGCTTCCATTTATCATCTCCACCAATGCACAAATTAAGTCATTTGGCAGAATTCTCCATCACATCTGAATAGAGTTTCAAAGGAGAAATGTGATCAATCAGTAGAGGTCACCTCCTCTGATACACTGCTATGACTATGCAAATACAATTATGGGTATGTGAACATATATGAATACATGTCAAACTATACAATACTTTAGCAGCAAACATGTCCTACTGACCTAGAAACAGTTTGCCTCTATAGCCTGTCTCTAAACCCAGTCTTATGACTTCTGCCTGTAATTGCAGCACTTTTGAGGCTGTCGCAGAGGAATTGCCTCAAGTTTAAAATTGGGAGTCTGGACTATAGAAGGAATTCCAGGCCATCCTGGACTGCAAAGTAAGACTCTGTCTAGAAAAGCCAAAATAGGTAATTAATGAGTGAATGAAAGAATACATATATACATACATACATACATACATATTGTCTCTGATTTAGAAGGACTTCAACAAATCATGTCAGCACATGGTGTCTATATGTCTTGTTGTTTACTGCTATCTCAGCACCTTTGGGTGTCTAGTTTGCCTTTACATCTCATACATGACTGTTGAAGCAGTCCCTCTGTGGATATCTCCTTCTTTTTCTGGGGACCCAACACAGGTTATATGGATTCTTCATCTGCTTTCCTGGTCTTAACACTCAGGGTGTACCTTGATATTTCTATTCCTAAATGGCAGTAGTAGGAACCCTGCTGCCAGTAACAATTCTTGCTTTATATTCCATAACATCATCTCTTTTTCAGCTTATTTTTATTCATATTATTATATAACTGTTCTTCCCTGCTATGGTTTCAAGTCTCATATAAAAAGTGAACTATTCTTGCAAGGATGAAAAACCGGGACCTTTGTGGGGTAACTGCGACCTAGGCAGTCTGTCCCCACAGGTATAGTAAGGAAATTATCCCAGGAATAGGAGAGTTACAAAGAGAACTTTGTGGTCCTTTTGTCTTTCTTGGCATGTGATACCTTCTTCCCAGGTATGATGGAGTAGAAGGCTCCTCCTGAAACCTTTATAAGCCCTAGGTTTTGATTTTTCTTTTGCACCAAATAAATAACTCAAGTGTGCAGTATTCTGGTAGAAAAGCAGAACATGGGACTAAAACATCCAAACGGATACTACTGCTAGTGTCTCATAGTTGTGGGTTGACACTTATTTGTTTAAATAGTGTGAGTGGAAGCACTCACTTCATGGTGCTCAGAATCCAGTGAGCAGGCTGTGCACAGGCATGTTCACAGTCCCTGAGACAGGGGTAGATGGGGGTCGAGAGAGGTGCCAGATTCTCATTTTATCTCTGATTCACACAGTCATTAGGTAGATTTCTGAAAGCTAATCTGTAAATCACTGTTCATAAGGATTCTTGAATGGTAAAATAGTGATCATGAGATTAGCATGTTTGCAAATTTGAGTCAGATCATCTACCCATAAGCTGCTCTGCACCTGTTTTAGTCAGGATCTGAATATCAAGGCTTAAGTCATAAAAGCACAAAATTATAAAAGGAAAATTTAGCTCTTAGCATGTGCTTTTAAAAAAAACTTTGTGTGGGTGCATGTGCATCTATATGCCATGCTACATGTGTAGCAGTCAGTTCTCTTCTTCCGTTATTGGTTCTGGGATCAAATTTAGATCACCACACTTTGTTATGGGTACCTTTACCCACTGAGCCTTTTCTTGACATACTATTTTCCTACTGCTCTTAAATCCTTGAAGTATCATGTCAAACATGGCCAGTGGAACTACATTCAAAGTAATGATAAGAGTGATGCTTCAAAGGGACCAGAGACCACATTTGTTCTTATTTACCCTTCCTCTTTGATCAGCTTTCAAGCATCCAACCCATCCAAGCCAAAGAAAAGGCCGCTGGGAGAATGTGACTTTTAGTCTAACTTAGCCCGTCACTAAGTAGGGCCTGCTCTGGGTTCTGAACTTGTAACCTTGTAGCACTCCACAGAGAATGGGTTGCTTAAGTCACTATGTTGTTCACAATAGCCAGTTTGATAGGAATCCACATTCCCTAAAGGCTGCTACTTTTTAAAACCATTTTTATATCTCATAATATTTCCTGAAATTCTCAGAATTCCCTTCTTTATTCAATATTTTCAATAGTATCTAATATATGCCAGGCACTGTTCTGTATGTGGTAGATATTACCAATGGGGTGATGGCAGCAAAGTCTGTTTTAAAAATTGGAGACTTGAAATAATGTCACAACACAGCTAGACTGCAGGTCAGAAGGTGACTTGTTTTTCCACAAAAATGAAAGAGGAAAGGAAAAGCTCTGCAGTGAGGGCTTGTAAGGTTACATCAGGAAAAGCCTTGTCAACAGGGAGGCAGAATTAGGATTTGAAGTTATTTGGAGTTACGAAGGAAGCAGCCACATAGCCAGTTGGGAAATAGCATTCCAGGAATGTGGAGGGCTGGAGCAGTGGCAAGCTACTGAACAGGGGTCTGGGAAGGCCAAGGATACAAGTGCAGGCAGAATGGCTAGAGCAAAGATTAGACATAGTTTTGGAGTATAGCATACATCTTAAGAAGAGATGGGTCAAGAAAGAACTCATAGATTTCATTTTTTTCCCATTTACTAACATGAGGGAGGCTAGAGGAATCCTCAATTCATGATAGAGAAGTTGCAAGTTGGCATATATAAAGAACCTTCCAGAGAACTCATTTGGAAATGACTATGCAGCTGACATTTAAGAAAATGCAGAGAGTAAGAGATGTAGATTTCTTTTCACGCAAGTAAAATGCCTGCCTGGGCATGTGATGTCCATGTGCTCCCAGGTTTTGGTCCTTCCCTATTGGCCTGTGCATGAACCACCTGTCCTCAGATCCCTTTGCTGGGAACTGCTGCTGTATTTATTTCTACCTGTTTTGTCTTCTCTTCTTGATTGAAAATGACCAAATCAGGCCACAGTAGGTATGGACAAAAACAGAAGCACCCACTTTTACATTTGACATTTCAGGACATTACTAGATAGATGAGAGCTGTGACTGGTCGGATAGAAATAAATTAGAAACAGATATACACTGGCTGGTTTGTAACTGAGGGGCTAGTGAAGCTTTGCTGTCTAAGCAGTGCTGACTTTAAAGGCGGCATGGCCAGATTAAGACAGTAGCTGTCCTTATCACAATTTAATAATGTTTTTCTTTAAAAACTACAGGAAGGTAGAGAACAGTAGACTTTAAGAATTTGCAAAAAGAAGTGTGTCAGGCACTTTTTTAAAATTTAATTTTTTTTAAGAATCCCATACATGAGTACTACAGTTATATCGTTTATAACTATATAAGTACATATAGTTATAATATATATTATAGTTACATCCTTTCTACCTCCTTTCAATTCTTCAGATCTTCCCATGCCCCCATACCTTCTCAAATTCAAGATCTCCTTTTATTATGTGTGTATAGATATATATTACATATTTAATAAACCTAAATATTGGGGAGAGAGCACACAGTCAAATCCTAGACAGACAGCTCAAAAAATTCTTAAACCTTAAATACAAAGACAAACAGCTGAGTCAGTCAGACACACCTTTAATCCCAACACAGGACAAACTAGGGAGTGGAGACCTCCACTCTTAATCCCAGAAACAAAACTTCCGTTTCTGTGAGTTCAAGGCTACATGCCACCATTAATCCTAACCTACATAGATATATATAAGGGCTTGTAGAAACCCAGAGAGAACAGTAGACTGGAAGAAGCAAAGGAGCCTAAAAAGTTACAAGAGAGCTAAATAAAAATTAACTATAAATACTTCCTCTCTCTAATATTTCATCCTTCCCCCAATATGTGTGTTTGTGTGAGAAAGAAGAAAGGTACATCAAGCTGAGTCTATTTAGTGTTTATATACACAGACAGACAGACAAGTAGACAGACAGATAAGACACACACACAGAGACAGACAGACAGACAGACAGACAGACAGACAGACAGACAGACAGACAGAGAGGTTACCACTTGGAACTAGATAGCCCATCACCAAGTTTTTCCATAGAGAACAATGATTCTCCCTCTCTCAGCAACTACTAACTGACTATAGTTCTTCCTCTAGGGCAGGGTCTTGGGTGATTTCTTCCATCCATGTTGACACTTTAAAACAGTTGTAAAAAAGCAACAGGCTAAACAGAATGTTTTTTTTTTTTCAATAAACTCCTAACATGATTTATTCTAAAAACAAATAGAGGTTAATGGTGTAAGAATATTTTATTTTGGGTCTGGAGAGATGGCTCAGTGGTTAAGAGCACCGTCTGCTCTTCCAGAGGACCCGGGTTCTATTCCCAGCACCCACATGGCAGCTAACAACTGTCTGTAGTTCCAGTTCCAGGCAAACACCAAGGAAAATAAATAAATAAATAAATAAATAAATAAATAAATAAATAAATTTATTTTTAAAAAAAGAAAAAAAAGAATATTTTATTTCTAAAATAACGAGAATACAAAGAATATATGAGTATACTTCTTATACTTAAGTAACTGTTCTATAAAAAGACAGCATTATATGAGATCAGTAAGATTTTTATTAATTTGTTCCCTCTTGTTTTTTCAAAATAACTGTACATTTCAAGGCAAAGATAGAATCTGCTTCCTTTTGAGTGAGTAGACATAAAAAAGTATATAGCAAAATGGCTAACTGTCAAAGTAATGGTGCTTTGAAAGAGAGAAGGAGAAAAGCTTTGGGAACATGGGGCAAAAAAATCAGTTGTCTAGGAGGTCATGGGACACTACAAAGATAAGATGCTCAGACTCCTAGGCTGTGGAGAGTAAGCACAATTCCACACAGGAGAAGAAAAGGGGAGGATTCTGTTAGCCCTAACTTACAGCAGAATTGATATGCAGAGAGTATTCTGTTTTTATTTCACAGATATATTTGCACTCAAGTGTTTACTGCAGCACTGCTCACAATTAAATTACAATTTTAAAAATAAACAAAAAATACAAATAACATTACCTCAATTGACACCCATATCCCTGCAAAGACTGTTTGTAATGGTGAAAGAGAAAAGAACCTGGGGAGTAGACTTTTCTTTAAAAGGAAGTAAGGGAATATGATTAAAATAAAAAATTGGGGTGATCCTTAAAATAAAAATCTGAAAGTCTACATTTTATACCTGCTGTGAAATGGTTTGAAGACACTAAAAGTGACATCTTTCACTGTCTACGACAACACTTGGCACACATTCCTTCTGGGGACACTGTGACCTGATCTCAGGGGTTTACTATGCTGTCCTTTATAGGTCCACTGTATCAGTACTGCATGGGTACAGAAGAAGAACTAAGCAGATAAATATCAAAACACATTTCTCCCTTGGTTAGGACCAGGAAATTTAACCATGCTCTGGAAAACATCTTAGTAAACTAGAAAACTACAAATGGATCCTCATGGTTCAACTGGTTTCTAGAGATGTTAATGACATTGGCTCTAACTATGTACCAATGGGTTGATA
The DNA here is from genome assembly GCA_004025045.1 of Sigmodon hispidus. Classification (NCBI taxonomy): domain Eukaryota; kingdom Metazoa; phylum Chordata; class Mammalia; order Rodentia; family Cricetidae; genus Sigmodon; species Sigmodon hispidus. The sequence continues at coordinate 58,078 of PVIH01001991.1, read as the reverse complement.
AAGACCACTAATTTCCCTGGGGTAGTAGTTTTTGAGCATGGAAGGAAGAGGTAAGAAAAGCATAACACATTTTTAGTTTACAATTTGTTTTAGAGTTTCTTAAATTTATGAACATATTACTCTTTTAACTCTCTAGTATTTTTTGGTAGGAGATATAATGTAACACAGAACATACCATGGATATAAATGCATTCATCTCTCTCTCTCTCTCTCTCTCTCTCTCACACACACACACACACACACACACACACACACACACACAAAACCATACCTCAGTATCCTTGGAATAACATCTCCTCAGAGACCAAAAACTGCAATGTCAAGAATCTTGTTTAAAATGGTATAATAATACCACATGCCCTGTACATATCCTCCTAAATGATTTACAATATGTCTTGATTACTAACAATGCCTAACACTGTAAATGCAAAGTGGTTAGCTATTGTACGGCTCTGGATGAACAAGAAAATAATGTCTGTAGAGGTTCAGTTTCTCCTAGGCTTGAGGAATACCTTGCAAACATAGATGCTTGAATGGAAGGCATGGATCTCCTATATACAAGGGTCACTTAATATTCTAATTTAAGGGTACTAGATGGATGAAGATTTTATGGCTAGCCCAATACCTCTCTCACAATGCAAAATAGAATTTCAAGGCCTTTGACAGCTTACCATTAAGGAAATAAAAATGCATAAGACAGGGACTTGTGTCATTTCCTGACATTTTCATGTAGACTTAAAGTCACAGTCAATACAGAGAAACCAAGTTAAAAGCAAATGGTGGAACTTTCTTTGTAATTGATATTCCAGGGGAAAAAAAAGTGAAGCAATTTATTTTTAAACTAGGATATGTTTCACTCCAATTTATTAATTGACTGAAAAGTTTAAGTTAAAGTAGATGGGACATGGAGGACTGTATCCACAGTGAATAGTAGAGTGGCTAAAGAAGGTGGTAGGCAGACAGAATCTATGCTCTACCTCAGAGTCCCCTACACAGTCAGACTGTTCTTTAGGCATGTCCTGGCCCTGTGTCAGCTCAAGAACTAAATGCACTATTACCACTTGTCCTGACTTCTTTACAAGCTTATTATGTGGATCCAATTAGGCACTGCATATAGTGTTTTGAGAAATAATTTGACATGAACTGACTCAGAGGTCACTCAGTAAAAGTTCAGTGCTAAATGCCATCAGATTTTATGCAAGTTCAAAAATATATGACAGTATTATAATAATCTACTAAGTTTTCTTATTAAACAGCAAATTTCATTTTGTTTTTATTCCTGTAAAAGGCTCCCCTGATGAATATTAAGATGCTTTTCTAAAAGTAAATTTCTGTTAATATTTCCATTAGTTATTAGTTGTTGGTAGAAACATGTGGTTTTAATATAATCATGACTCCTAATGAAAGCTTTATTTATTAAAATTGAATGCATAAAGTATTAAAATGAGGCTGTATATAGCAAATTTAAAAACAGAATAAAACAGGACACCATCTAACTCTAAGTTAAAAAAGTTTTCATTTATGTTCCAATTATGAACTTTTTAAACTTATTGATTAGAGATCATAAAGTATTCAGCAATTTAAAACTTATGTTAAATGTGGGATTTTAACTAAAGTAACATATTAGAGAAAATAAAGTAGACGAGACATCAAACTAGATAATTTTTAATGACACTTAAGCCAACAAACTGGTAAGCAGCAATAAACCACAGAAGGACCATAAGGCCTTGCACTCATTTGTCTCTCTACAGAGTCACATAAGAAAGTCATCTTAGAGGTAATAATGTCTTCTGACTAGAGAGAGAGGGTGGACTAATTGCCAACACATTAGCTAGTTAGCAGTATAAGTAGGCACAATGGCATGAGGTCCCGATTACAGAGGAGGGTAGTAAAAAGAGAGCAGACACAATGCAGTTGCTGTGGCTGAGAAAGACAGAAGACCCTTCTCTACACCACCTGTAATGTGAATGCGTTGGAGGAAAACTGGAAATGCCCATAAAGATGATGATTAAAGGTGAGCCTGTGGATATAAATTGCTTTTTTAATAGTGATGATGGTAACTGACATATAGAAAAATAAGAAGATGAGAATGTCAGTATCAATTTTTATTAGTGTCATGAACAATATACACTATATTGAAATTAGTTTTATTTGTATTAGTTTTTTTTTTTTTTGAAAATAGTCACTCTGAAAGCAGTAACATGCCCAGTTCATTTTAAAGAGATCTATATAAAGTAACCAGCATCTCTACATTGGCAACTTCTAGGCTGGGGAAAGCATTCCACATTTCTTAACGACACTTAGAATTCAGACACATGGCTGTGATGTTCAACTGCAAAACACCTGTGGAGTCAGTTAGAAACGAGTGTAGGGAACTGGATACAAAATCTAAAAGGACACCAACAATATGTATTTTCATATAAATCATTATTTTCCTCCATAAAATATATGTAGAATGGCAGATAGGGGCTATGTCTGAGTCACACAAAACTGTAACAAAGAGTGTGGGATCAAGAGAGCCTAATTATGGCCATCTTGCTGAACATAAACTACTATAAAATTTAAGGAAGTATTTTTATAACTAGTTCTCATTGAAAAGGCCTGAAAATGTGTGAATTTCCCCAGCCACAGTTCTTCTTTCTGAATTACTCTAATAATGGATTGGGTAAAATAAAATACTTAATATAAATAATTTTAATAGAACTAAGAGACAATAAATTCTTTGTCTAGAATTAGACTTTGGTGTGGAATTAGACTTCATACAAGGCTGACTGTGACACTCCGAGGTTTAGCCTCTTGAGGTCCCCGGCCATGGGGCAGTACTTTTGTGATTCCCACCCTACACTGGATTGGTTGTACGTGAGAGAAAGCACAGCCCAGGAGAGAAACAGACCTGTGAGCCTGGAGTTTGCATGATTCCCTAACTGTGTGCTAATGGAATATTTACATAAGTTATTGGTTTTCATGTATTTTTCTGAAAACTATAGCCATAATATTTCCTACCTTATAAGTTTTCTGTAAAAATTAAATAAAGTATTTGAATGATAAAATTAGTAGTATCTGGTACATAAGACCTCAACAAACACTATTTTTACTATAGTTATTAATGCTAATAGCATATTTAAAAGCTAATTTTTTTCACAAAGTTACATAACACATTTTACACATTTTGCTTCTTTTAACAAATACAGTTTTTACTACAGTCATTAACGCTAATAGTATACTTAAAAATTAATTTTTGCAGAAAGTTACATAACATATTTCCCACAATTTGCTTCTGTCTTTAATTCCCGCCATCAACTTCTTCTAAGGTAGTCACTCCATCTAGGTCAATGCATGCATATTATTCCTTCAAATTTTTCTCATTTTAAAATCATTTTTAAGACTTATTGTTTAAGATGTTCCTTTCTTTGCTGTGAATAGCTTTGTTCCCTGAAAATATTGTGATTACTACCAAAGATAAGCCATGAACATGGTCACAGAAGATGGTCTCACAAACATCACATCCTCTCTCCCACCTTGATCACTGAAACATCATCATCCCAATACAGGAATTTTGAAAGAGAAGGTTTAAAAGACAAATTTAAATGAGCCAAGCAATTTCATGCTTTACATATGATCAGTTCCATACTGTAATCTGGTCCATGTTTATGTGCATATGCCCTGCTTTTACCATTCTAGTTTAAAATTTTAAATTCTTAATGAAATCATTAACTCAGACAACCCTATAGGCTTCCTGCTGGCATTTTTTTAATATAAAAAGTACACCCAAGTTCTACATAAGCCTTGATGCAGGGACAAATTCAATGACATAAAAGAGAAAGTAACTAAGTGCCTATGTTTCAGGAATTATCCAGAACAGTCCCTGAAATAAGCTGTATAGCCTGCTGGAATGTCCCTCTGCAGTGTAATCAGGACAGACACTTTCACACTCATTCTTTGTCAAATGTTCCCCTGGAAATACACATAAGTTTCTGAGTTCAGAAAGTCAGGCCAACTCATAGAGTATGGGCTTACTGGGTTTGCAAGGGCAACCGTGTTCATCAAAGCAAGTATTGTCAGGCTGTGTATTTCCCCCACCAAAAGTCCTTTCTTTTCTCTTTGTAATTTAATTTTAAAGGTTATTCTTTGACAATAGTTCTGTAAGTGACTCCCCAGTGATTTTCTGCACCACTCAGAAAGATAGCATGTTCCACTGCCCAAGGTTCAATACCTAAAACAGACATAGAATGTCCTACTAAAAAATTGTCACATGATTATTTTACTGTATAAGTTAAAAACTGGAAGTAGTTAGTTGATGAAATTATGTAACTATTTAAAACAAAACCTGCATTAACTTCCAATCTAAGCAATTCATTCATCATGGTCATGGACCATCAGTGCAAAATCCAGCCACACACAATATTTAGGCATATGGAAAAAGGGGTGGCCAGTCAAGAAAAGCATAAAATTACTGACATTATACATAAAAGTCGTTTTTAAAATTAAAATATTTTTAGCTCCTGCCCATCTCTGCTTCCCTGGCTGTTAGAAAGAGCCAAAGGGAAGGTACTTTTTGGCTTAGTCCTTATTCTCAAACAAGGAGGCTGGAGAAAAAACAATTCATTCTAAACCAATCAATATTAAAAGAGTCATGAAAGGAAGATCTTACCTGAGCTCTTGGATCAGAGAATCCATTGGTACTGTTCACAAAAAAAAAAGTGAAAGAAAGAAAGGAAAGGAATAAGGAAGGAAAGAAGAAAGTAAGGAAAATATAAAGGAAGAAAGAGAGGAGAAGAAAAGAAAAGAGAGTCTCAATTGAGTTTATTTTTAAAACTGTATGAGTAAAACTTTCTTCCTACCTAGAGATAACATCAGTGGCTGGCTAGGATGGATACCACCTGGCCTCTCACTGAACGGAATAAGTATTCTATCCTTCGGGTTTTTTTGGAAATAAGAGGGCAGGGAACATGGCCCCAAACAGACTCATTCTCAGTTTGGTATACTGGGTGGCCTTGGGTGGCTCCTTGTTGATTAGACTCCCCAATGACCTAAAGTTAGAGGTATTTTGAAAAAAATCAGAAACAAAAAAAATTAATTTTCTTTTTACTGAGAAAAAAATTCATTCAAAAAATTAGCATTCAAAAAATTTTCAAGATTGCTGCTTTTATTATTTTATTTTTGAGGTTCTGAGAATAGGTACAGTGAGTCATGGATTCTATACGAGTATCTACCTGTGTGCTACACCACAGCCCCATGCACACATATTTAATGATGGTGAGCAAGTTTTCAGAGAGAACTGCAAGCTTCCACAATAAGTAATTCACATTGATCCCAAACAGTTCCTACATACGGGAGACAGGAACAAGCTTTAGCACTGTCAGTATCAACAGCCTTTCAAAAGAAAGGACTTAGTCAAAGAGCTTTGAATTTCTGCCTGAAACCCTGGGAACTAAAGGAACTCATGTTGGTAAATACCTGCCTACACAAGGATAAGCAGCATATGGAGGGAGGGAACAGGTGGTTTCCAAAATTACTCATGCTTCACAAGAAACAGTAGTTCACTTTGAAAAGAACATGTTGGCTCTATTTAAGGATGTGTGTTCATTGCCAAAAGTAAAATAAAATAAAATAAAAATAAAGACCAAAATGAATTGCAAATTAAAAGACCCATGTCTTGAAAAGTGTGGTAGAGTGGTATGCTTTGAAAGATGAAAATAAGAGGCACACTGTCTAATCTCTAGATTCCTGATGTTTAGAGTAAGTTTGAGTATAATCTAATTAATGAGACAAGACTATTTCATAAGCATATATCCTGTTGAGAAGTTTGCTGCACAAAAATTGAAAGCTCTAGAAATGCATTATGCCAAATTTAAAGATACAGAATATGATTACTTCAAAGGTAATTTAAAGTAAAACTCAGTAGTAATACAGGGTAAAGGCTTTGTTCCAGTAGATAAAAGTCCATACTATTCATAGGAGTATTTTGCATTTTGGATGCATTGGTCAATGACAGCAACTGCACACATTTTAACTAAAAATTTCATCCTTGACTGAATGAAAAATGTTGGTACTCTAGATTTTGGTTAAATAGGACTTAACTATGTTGACTACATATGTAAACATATAGTTTACAAATACATTGCATTCGATCAGTAACTCTTAACTGTAGATTCCAAACCTTTCCAAGAAGGTAGGGCTGCAGTGCTCAGGTCTCTCCCATCAGTGTGAACACTAGAACCGAGTATGAAGGACAGAATGTTTTCAGAGCTGTGGTGAAACTAGTTTTCCACTTAGAATTCAGGGTCACAAAAATATAGCTAATTATAATAAAAGTTATTTTCCTTGAGGGGTGTAATTGCCAGTCAATCCTGTTTTCCAGCTGTTTAGATCATCAAGGGCCTGTTTATATTTCAATATTACATTACCATCTGTTGGTTACAAAAAAAGAGAAGTAGCCAACAAGTTGAACCTTCCAAACATTACTTTCTGGAGCTGCCTGGAACTCCCAGCAGGAACAGTCAAAAAACAAATGTTATCATTTCACTTTAACTAAGTAGAGATTGTGACTACTAAGCCAGACAACATAAAAATAAAAATCAGCTTTGGTAACAAACTGACAATCCAGCTTTTGTTGCAGTCACTAGAGATCATCACTCTTGCTACCCAAAGGTTTCTGTGAGACATTCCTCACTTACTCTTACTACACACAAGAGACAAGAATAGGCACTCCCATCTTTCATGCTGTGGTAGGCACAGTGTCAGGGAGCCTGCTTACTAACTTACCTTCAGTTCCTTTTGAGAGAGTATGCAATGTTTTATCTTCAACCTCTGCATCCATCTGTAATATGAACACAATGTACTGAGATCATTACTTTGACATTGACCAGACTATGAAAACATGTAATTAGAAATTCTGAAGGTCATGACGAAGAGCACAGTATAGCCTTCTATATTCCTGGATTTTCTTCTGGCTCTGGGAGTACCACTGCTTTTAGAGATACATCTACAGATGTTGGAAACCAGAGATGATAACAGCAAGAGGGCAGATGGCTTTGGCCACAAGTGTTTGCTAGTGATTTGCATGCTTATAGAATTCCAAAGATTGAACCGTGCTTGTGAAGTGAGAAGAACTCCAAACACAAAGACAAAAGGTACAGACTAATTTACTGACTTCATATGCCTTCAGCCTTCTAGATGCTTAAGTTAGAAAAAACAATTGCCTATGTAAAAATAAACTCCAAAGGCAAACCCTGTAGTGCCCCTCTGAAATACCACTGGGAGGAGCTGTAACTGTCAACAGTGAACTACATTTACTCTCTGAATTTGAGAAAAACTAAAGCCATGAAATCACTCAAATGTAGAAGAAATGTAAAGTCCAAGTGAGGTGCATGGAAGTATCAAATTCCCATCATTATTGAATATTTTAAATGTAATTAAATAAATGATCAAAGAGATACAAGGCTTTTAAAGCCTTTTGTTTTCATATACTCTAACCTCATGGCATCTATCCATTTTGCTAGAATCCACTAATAACCTCTTAGTTTAACTCATTTCTACACATTTTTAGAATTCTTAAAGAGAAATAAGATATTCTGCTTGTGAAAAATAAGGGACAGGCAGCAGGAATGCTCTGTGGCTCCCTCCTTAAATCCTGACAGAGCAGTGGCAATGTGACTGCCATGGTAATGGGAGCTAGGCTCCACTCTCAGAGGCTAGGTTGTGATTGAAGGCACTGACCTGCCATGGACTTATAATAGGGGAGCAGGTGTGGCAATGATGGACTTTAATTTCCTTTAATAAACCTTTTATGTGCCACACTTTTACTGCCATTCGACGCTCTCCAAGGTCCTGCACATAATAGGTTCATTACTTTTGATTACTATAGTCTATTGAGACAAACAACTCCAGAACATACTATATATTATGTTCAGTTAAACCAATATAGACTATTTATCCATTGTGCATTTTTTCACCTGCAACACTACAGATGAAATTAACAACAGCTCTCGTAAGCTAAAACTATTAAACCCACCAGAACTCTTTTGTCATTGCTTCATAATAATAAACCAATCATTGAACTGCTTTTTAAATTAGCAAACAAAAAGTGTTCACAGCTTTGGCTGAACAGCAGCCACTTTAGTCTAAATAAAATGGTTCATTGTTATAAATATTTTAAAAGTACACAATAAGAGAAAACGACAATAAAACAGAGGTGATTTTTTTCCTGTTGATTTTCTTTCTTTTGAAACCATATGAGTTTATGACAGATGCCTAGGATTAAAAGGGCTTGGTTTACTCAGGACGGCACGTACTGTGTGGTGAAATCCCCCTTCTCCCTGGAGGATTGTTGCTGCATATAAAGTGGTTCAGCTCATGCATACGTAGCTCTGTGTGCTACACAAATAACTAGATTAAGAGAGATCAGTAGCATGGGAGGGTTAAAATGATGAAACACATCCCATATTTCTGAGGAAGCTATTCCCATGGGCAAGCATTCATATAATGTAAGTCTATTATTTGGCAGTACCAGTGATATTACCCTTCCTTGGCCACTCTAAAATATGACCCAACACAAGTTCACTTATGGTTGAACTCCATAAGTTTCTTTACCAAAACTGAAACACAGATCATGAACAAGGTATATACAAAAGTTTCAGAAACAAAGTAAAATGCAGTTTTCTTGATAAGCGCCTTAAGGAGTCAGCCATGGCTCTGGGTCTTGTAGCCACTCTACATAACCACCTTTCATCACTGTCACTGGGAAAAATGCAAAAACATCCATTGACTAGTCTTAAAAATCTCATTCCATAACTGTATTATATTGAGCTATTTTTCTCTCTTTCTTCCTTTTTTTGGTGCAACATATTCACCCGATATAAGTGTTAATAAGTTTTGAAGTTGAACTTGTGGGCCTAATCACAGATAAGCAATGGAACACAGCTATAATTTATAGGCTGTGGGCCTTCTTTCCTTCATCCTCAAGAGCAGTGGTATATTCAGTGTCTGTCATGTAGGGAGTAATAATATCAGAAAGTTAAAATATATAAGCATTTCTTTTTGGTGAGGAGTTTTAACATCTATAAGATGTTTCTCTCCTTTTCTATTATAGATCATAGTACAACTCAGTAGCAGAGCACACTGTGAAAACACACACACACACACACACACACACACACACACACAAACCAGGTCTTTACACCTAGGTGTACAAAATTCTAAATGTTCTTCATGTGGATTACACCTAGGAGTCTTGATACTACAAAAGAACACTAGTAGTTTTTCTAGGGTCAAACCTCTTACTAAAGTGGGTGTCTTGCTCCAATCACACCATTCAAGGTAAAGAAACCACTGTGCTGTGCATGTCTGAAAGCTTGGGGTGGGAGAGGTTACTATCCTGCCAAATTACTCCTGAATTATAAAGGAGGCACCCAACTGTTACATGAGCCAGGAGAAATGGCCTAAATAACATGTAATACAACCTTGAACATTATAGTTCTTAGAAACAGATTTTCCCCTTACTGAAAAGTGATATTTGCTTATCTTTCTGTTTAGGCACCAAAATACTATTGAAATGATTCTAGTTAACATTGTAAAATTTACGATTTTTTTTTTTTCAAAACAGAAATTTACTTAAAAACCAGTCCTGTTGGGTTTATAGAGCTTTTGTATAGTCTACTTCATTATTTATGCAGAAAAATAGAAGATACTTCTGAAATGCCTATGAGGAATTCTAATTTACCATTGCTATTTTTCTTGATCTGAAACTACATGAAGATGAATTTGCTAGACATGGTGGCACACACCTTTAATCCTAGCACATGGGAGGCAGAAACAGGTGAACCTTGTGAGTTTGCTACTAGCTAGCCTGGTTTACATAGCAGGTTCCAGATTGGCATGGCTGCACAGTAAGATCCTGTTTCAACAAACGAAGTGGGAAGATTCCAGTGTAATGTGTAGTTCACATGTATCATGTACAGCATTACAGCAAAAAGAAAAAGGTAGCTCTTGTTCAGAATCTAACTTATTATAAAGCAACATGGAAAACTTTTTGCAAAAACCTTCCTGGTGTATTGTTCTGGGCAGTCAAACAAATTTAAGACAAAAATTTCAAGTTGGAAAAATATTAATAAGGTGAATAAATTTAATAAACATTTCATAAAGGATATATAAGAATCAGGAATAGAAATAACTGATACACAATGAAGAGAATACACAAGAATGAAATCTGCTTAGCTGACTGTTGGATGATGCCATTTGGCATCTTTACTTACTTACAGACCTATATAGAGATGTGTGAATGATTTCCTAGCTATTTTACTTGGCCATATTTTCTGACTGGAGCTTACTGTATCAAGGACAAAAAACAAATTACTACCTCTATACTCCAGAGCAGAGATCTGAAACCTACTTAGGGGCTGAAAGGAAATCTTAGAGTGTCATCTGAGAAGGCAAGGGTTCAAGAAACACCATACAGAAAAATCCATAAACTCAATCTCACTTGTATTTTAAATTTTCTTCAACAAGGACCTATATACAGTAACAGTAAAACAGATTCATAGTCTGATTCTTTAGAGAAGGACAGGCTCACAACACATGAGAAAGTCATGGAAATAGCTCTGTTTTAGAGTAATTTCTAAAAATTTGTACACAGTCAACATTGTATTCATATCTACCCCAAATGAGAACCTTTCAATTGAGAAATTTTTCCAATATACCCAATGTTCAATCATTTCCCTTCTTTTAAAGTATTTATTTTTAGTTGTGTGCTTTGTTTGTGGGAGAGAAGTTATGTGGATGAGTGTGCTTGGGTGTGTGGATGTGCACACACATAAGTGCATGTGAAGGCCCAAAGTCAACCTTGGGTTAGTTTTCTGTAGCTGTCCATTTTATATTTCAAGTCAGTGATCTGTGGTCTCAGGTTCAGACAGACTGGCAGCCTAACAAGTACCAGCCACTTTAATGTCTTCATCTGTCCAGTCCTGGACTTACAAGTGCACATCACTATGCCTAACTTTATGTGAACACTAATAACTGAACTCGGGTCCTCATACTTGTGCAAACAGAATCTTTATCAATCAAGCTGTGTTTTAGTTTATTTTAACTTCTTAACCAGGGTTCACTGTGTTCTTTTCCTGGCATGTTTAAAATGACAGTATTTTATTATATTACATCATGTAATATAGTATTCTTGTGAGATGTCCTCTCTGATTTATTTATTTACACTGGTAGTAGGAGTGGACTCAGTCTTCCTTGCATTTTCAAGGTAAGTGCCTTTCTTATGACCTATGTCCCCAGCCCATGAGATGTCCTTTCTTTTTTTTAGTTTACATTTTACAGGCTACTCTAGTGTAGTCCCTGGAGCTGCCTTATCCCCTCATCCCTCCCTCCCCTCTCAACCCTTGAGAAACTCATGCAGATGCTGTTCAGGAGCTGTACAGGAAGGTTCTGGGTTCCTCACCTTGAGATCTTTGTATCCCTAGTAGTTCCTCACCAGGAGTGAAATTTTGAAATATAATGAAATCTAAAAAACTAGAAAGAGCCTGAAAGTTAGAAGGAGGAGGAGGAGGAGGAGGAGGAGGAGGAGGAGGAGGAGGAGGAGGAGAAGGAGAAGAAGAAGAAGAAGAAGAAGAAGAAGAAGAAGAAGAAGAAGAAGAAGAAGAAGAAGAAGAAGAAGAAATGACTTGTCCAGCTTTTCAGTTTGAGGACAAAGAGCCCAATATTAAGTATCCTCTCATGATGCTGGCCTGCACTATACACAGCTGTGGACCAGTCCAAAGTGGTGGCCTAGATATCTACTTTATATAAGGAAAGTTATGAAAAAATGAGCCATGACACTAAGGAGAGGAGAAGACTGACCTGTGGTGAGAAATACTAGGCTTAGCTCATTTGTCTGTTTTCTCTGTTTTTACCCCCTATGTGTCTCACTTTTTTATGTATTTATTGATTACTCAGGAATAACAGAAGCATGTTCAGTGTCAACCTTTTAAAAAATGTAAGCAATGCTTTCTTAGCCGCCCCCCATGGTGACATATTTCCAAGTGTTTTTCTAATTCTCACTTATTTAAGGCACCCTATTGTCTAGCTCTCCATTTCTGCATGCCTATTTCTGCATGGTTTTTGATTCTGTATAGAAAGCTGAGGGTTGAATGCCATGCCTAGTTCAGATTTAATTCTTCTAAAAACAGCAAACCTGAAGAAGAAAGCAGATTAAGTCTGCTATCAGATTAAAGATAGTTCTTTAGGCCACAGCACTATCCCAGGACCATACTTGCACATGTTACTCACAGGTGAAATAATTTCCAAAGAGAATTTTTTCTAGAGCTCCCGAGAAATGAAGCAGCAAGAGGATATGACTTAGACTTGAAACAAGTTTGGAAAACATAGGAGCTTAATTTTCATTGTCTTTCTGATTTCAAGTTTCTGACACTGTTATAGAAACTTTCTACAACTGGCAACACTGAATGTAAACCAAAGCCATATGTTTGCATCCTGTTGCCAAATGTCTGCAGCAAATAGTTCTATTATTCCCACAGGTAATAGATGTATGCCAAAGATTTCTATTAGTTGCTGCACCATGGCCTCAGAGTCACAGCTTTGTAACATGGGGAGAAAAGGTAAGAGCACTGCCAGTTTTATGGTTTTGTAGTTTTATATATTTAATGCCCCCATTTAAACATAACTTAAGGAAAGCAACACATAAAAGGCCTTTGACATTTTTTTGTTGTTCATATTTTGAGACTCATCTGTTGCAAGATACACTAATCTCAAAAAATAATTTCTTTCAAAGAAATTTATTTAAATTATTTGAAATACTTTTTTTCCCCTAAGACAATAAAATCTTTACTTTTCCTTATTTGTAGGAATTATCCCTGTCAGTCATCTAGAATACTTTTAAGAACATGTTTTTAAACTTTCTTTAAGCTAACTAATTTTTAATACAAATGAACTCATGTGAGGTTCTCAAATCTATTTTAACCGTGAACCTTTCTGTAAGGGCAGACACAAATAGATAGGTAAAGGCTTGTAGCCCCAGGGGTATCAGTTACTCAGCAGATTGAAACAGTGACTGAAAACAGTACCAATTCTAAACTCAGAGGCAACAAATCCACATTGGTGACAGGAGAGCCTTTATAAAAGTTCTTTGAATTGTTCTTTCTTTAGATACACTCTATTTTATAATAATAAAATGATATCACACCGCTTTTTCTTCAGGTAATCTATATGCCAATATTTTTGTTCAATTGTAGAAAATCTTGAAATTCATCCTACTGAGAGAAAAGTAAAAGAAAGAAAGCATTCATGCTGGACAAGAAAAATACTTATTTAAATGAACTTTAGTAAACAACAGAGAACATATTGGCACCTTTTGCCTACAATTTGGTTGGTCACATTACAAACAATAAAATTGTTATACTACAAATTGTGATGATTATTAATCATTTCCTGATGCTTTCTGTGACATTAATGATTGAAGAGAGGACCTTGTGTATGGTAGACAGGTACTTTAACTCTGATCTATATCAACAGTCCTATTATTACCATTATTATTATTAATCTTAGCCACTGAAAAGAAAAAGTTAGGGTACAATTTGCAATGACCTCTAGTGATGAAGCTGGAAAGAATTGAACTAACCAGTTCTTACTTACAGTTGTTTTGAAATAGGCCAGTGGAAGATGCTATTAATCCCATGACTAGTGTTGGAACTTGCTTTTCAAGGAAACAACTAGTTTTTGGTTTATTTTACTGTCAAGTCACCATGCACAAGGCTGCATCCCCTCTATTTGATTTCAGGGTAGGAAGAAATCACTGAAAGCCAGTGTAATGCACTCAGCATCCTAGAGAGGGCCCTGTGTATTAACACTATGTGGCACCTGCCCACGGTTACATGTTTACAGCTGGCAGATCTGATGTTTTAAGATACAAGCTCACAACCTTCCTTGCAGGAGCCTTCTGCTCCTGGCCTTTTACCTTGTGCAGTGTGCTGAAGCAGTGGCCTCCGAGTGAGTCACAGATGCCTGTTCCTTGCAGGCTTTGACTAGACACAAATCAGATGCTTTTTTTAACTAAAGTCAGCAACTGTGGCTAGAAGAATGGCAAAGGAGCACTGTAGCTTGAGAATTCTTACTTTGTATTTGATCACAACTTGAAAAAAATGTTTTTGGCTCATTCTGATGCACTCTTGGTTCAGAAAGAGTTCTGGAGCTTTCCACCTGCCTAGGTCCCTTTGTTTGGCACACACCAACCTAAAACAAAAGATCCTGGAAGCAGTCACACTGGTGAACAAAGCTCTTTCTAAATCCTGAAAGTAATGGCTTTCTGTCTAATGCCCTATCGTGTTATGTATTTATTAGCAATACATTTTCCATTTATTTTCTCAAAGATTGCCAATAAAGAACTGAATCACATAAGGGAGTAGCTGTAAAGCCTCTGGGTTCCCTAATGTCAAACTCATTAGCATCCGAATAAGCACACAGCAGCACGTCATCTGCACAATTGCAATTTTTTACTACTTTTAATAGCGTTCCTCAAAGGGCTCATTTTCAACTTTCTTCAGTGGTTAGTTGGGTCTCCTGGGAGAAGGAGCTTCCTGATGCTCACAGCTTCTACTCAGCGGCATAGCCGTTTGCTGTCAGATGCAGCAGCCCTCTGCCCTAACCCCATCTGCTGTGGCTTCTCTCCCTGGAGACTAGAACTGAGGCAGCACAGCTGAGATCTGCTTGAGAAGTGTGCAGAGGGTGCTGAGAAGAGATAAGTTTAGGAATATGATTTGACATGCAAAGGCCCAGGATGTGGAAGCACAGTGATATACAAATGGGAAGCAGGACCTCCCTGTGTCCTTCACTACAGTCCCATCCAGCTCCTCATTGACAGCACATCATAATCAAGCAGGAACCTTCCACTGCAACCTGTGTTCCTCTCATCCTACACATGCACTGTGACATGGAGCCATCTTTAAACCTCACTTTCATTAAATGTCAATTTTAAGTTTTAACAGTTATATTTGCCATTATTTAGCTGTTGTGTATGTTCTTTTAAGAAAACCACTTTTTGCCAACTTAAATGCATAATGGTTCATGGGAAATATATATTGTTAAGACAGTTACCTTCAGTCCTGGATGCTACACCAAACAACAAAAATTCTCAACTGTTTTACCTCCATCTGTGAGCATGCACTCACTTTCATGGAAGCCTTACTTTCCTGAAATAGCAACCTTAAAACGTGAAACTACATGGTAGCTAAGGTATGGCAGGCCAATAGGCTGCACAGTATCTTTCTAATTAGTAACTCAAATGCTCAGATGTCTTAGCTTTGTGAAGTCATCACCAAGTACTCCATTTGCTGACTTCCCTTTATGAAAATAATTAGAGGATGCCAGTCCTTAATAACTGTTTCATGGATGAGTACCTACTTCTAAAAAAGACAGTTCTGTTCAAATCTATGATACATTGTGATGAATCCGCTATATTATTTCCAAAAAGAGAAACTTTTTGACATTTGAAACTGCATTTTGTTCTTATGGATGAACTAAGTGAACTGATTAATACATCAACTGTGACCACCCCACACACACACACACACAAGTGAGAAATATAGGTTTATATATAGTTCAAAGGAAGCAATATTTATTAAATCTTTCAAACTAAATGTTAGGTGAAAACTTTGGTGAAGGAACAAATAAATTTATCACTCAATGTGTATACCATGCCCAATTTCTAGTCTAACATAAACTTACCACCATTTGCCATTGTGGTGTAACAAACACGAAATGACTACCACCATCAATGTGGTCTAACATTAACTCAGCATGACCATCAATGTGTTCTAACTAATATGATTTCACCACTACCATTAATGTGTTATAACGAACATGACCTCACTACCACCACCAATGTGCTCTAAGTAACATGACATGACTTTACCACTAGTACCATCAATGTGTTCTAACATGACCTCACCACCACTACCAATGTGCTCTAAATAACATGACATGACTTTACCACTACCATCAATGTGTTCTAACATGACCTCATCATCACCATTGATGTGCTCTAAATAATATGACCTCATCATCACCATCAACGTGTTCTAATTAATATGATCTCACACCATCATCAATGTGTTCTAACGTGATTTCATAACTACCATCAATGTGCTCTAATTAACATGACCTCACCATCACCATCAATGTGCTTTAATATAAGCTCACCACCACCATCACTGTGCTCTAATTAACATGAGCTCATGACCACTGTCAATGTTCTTGTAGGGTTTGCCTACCAGTGAAACCATCCTGCTCTGTCTAGTCAGGAAGAGCAAGACCAACAGTCCTTTCAGAAGCCTGCAAAATTCAAACAGTCTCCAAAGACCACTTGGATTTATTTGCTTAATAAGTCCACATAACAATATCAGGACATTTTCTTATGTATCACTACTTCTTGAGGTACTGCTTCAACAACTTCTAACAGTTTTATTGTCTCATCCACTGTTCTAACTTTTAACATCTTAACAGATTATTTCTCATCTAGAAATTAAAAAAAAGATCCTCTTTGACTTGTCTATTCTTTGGAATTATAATACATGTTCTTTGCAGTTTCAAACAAGCTTTATTTTATATTAATCTGTATAATAATTTAAGTTACAGCCAAATTTTGAATAATATGCTATTATATCATGTATATAAATACTTACATGTTAATAACCCATACTACTATGCTTATGTACATATTAATACATATGTATATATACAATTGATGGCTCTGTAAGCACAATGGAATTCTTCAGCTTCCATTTTTCATTTTACTTCTCATAATTCCTGTTGACATTTCTCTCTCTCTCTCTCTCTCTCCCTCTCTCTCCCTCCCTCCCTCTTTTTCTCTCTCTCTCTCTTGGAGTTCTAGTTAATAAGCCTTAGAGTATTTTTTGTCCATTAGAGCACACATTTCTCTGTTTAGGAAATGATGCATCAATTTTTTGTGAGTCTGTTACCACATAATATTTATGTTGTTGAAAATAAATTTCTTCTGCTGGGCTCTTCCAAGTTGGTAGAGAATGTGCTTTCTTTTCTGGAACAAACGAATGTAATTATGAGTTTCATTTAAGTCTTTTAGGAAAATAAGAGTGCTTCTTGTTGTCCATGGGCTCTTTTTCATAAGCAGACCACAGTCAGGTATCTATCACAGTGGCAGTAGGGCAAGGAAGTTCTGTAAGCCTGGTGTATTCCACAAGGGAAATAGGTCCTATTGCAAAGGGAGACAGTTGGATCGTTTAGGTTTCAGGGGGATGTTTCCAATTCTAAATGACTGGCTATTCAATAAGATGAATTATTTTATACTATTTATTAAGTTGCCTTTTGTTATCTACGTTGAATACTTTATGCTTCCCTGACTTACCACTAAAGTTCAAACATAAACCAAAATTCAATATAGTTGGTCATTTTAAAAAAATAAAGTAAGATTTACCAACCAATCTATTAATTACATTGAGTGGTTTACTTGACTTTTTAGTGGTTTGTCCAGCTTTTAAGTCTTTGTCCTACAGAATATTTCAAGAAATCATAAGTAAAAGAAATTCTACAGCAACTTTGACTTGCTTTTAGAACAGGTCATTTTTGCTTAGAGGCTGAAGTCATATAAAGGACTGAAGTAACTGTGGATTGCACTGTCACACAAACAAAGCAATTACATTTACAAAGGCATGCACACTAGTATGGCTATTTGTCCTTCCAATCCCTTAAAATCATGGTATCTGTTCCTTATATAAGACTTCCATTTCTTCCTCAAGATGATTTAACTTTCACCTGATTTAACCAACAAAATAGCCCTCAAAGATACTTAAAGCCATGTGCTAATTAACATAACTGCATTTAGACACCATTCATGACTGATAATTCCAACACCTTGTGGGAAAAAAAAAGTTGCATGCTGTAAACATTATAAACATATTCAAATAAGCTTAACACAATCTGCCATGCTTATTTCTGCCTAGATCATGGACCAGCGAAATGGTTAATGCAAATGGATTTATAATTTGCTTTGGGGGGCCAGTTTCTTCTCCTTATTTATTAGCCCAGCTGATGGGGCAGATTTGATGAGGCACTTCTGGAATAATTGAGTCATCACACAAAGAAGGCTGCTAGCATTCAGAGTGGTTTTATCAGCAGCAAGCAGGCCTGATTACTGACAATTACACTCTGATCCGGTGATGGAGGAGAAAGAGCCAACGAGTGGGAAATGTCCGTGTTTCTATCCAGGAATAATTTCTACATTCATTTTACATGCTAAGTGTTTCCTATCTCTGCATAATAAACTGTAAACAGGAATAGATGGCACAATGTCCCTTAATATTTCCTGGTAATGAAGACACAAATGTACAGTGAATGCTGATAAATATAGATGAAACATAAGCTATTCTCACAGTCTGTATTGTTACCTTTAAAACAAATGCATTTTTGTGGTAAAAGCATAATCATGGCTAATGTAAAAAAATGACAGAAGATTGAAACTGTCCTTGTAACTACACAGAAACTTTGCAAAAGTCCTGTTAATCACAACTGTGCTTTAAAGACCGGTGAGCTAAAGGTTGCATCTAGAAACCATATCATTGTGTGTCTCAAGTGGCAACTGTGCAAAACTCCTTGGGTTAGATGCAGCAGAGGACAGTGTGACAGTGACCTCTGTCAACACTCAGAAAGAACATACCTAAATTCTAACAGAGAGAACAATGAGACTGGCACTGAATACATCTTCACTAGTATGAATTTCAAGTTCCCTTCCATAGGCATCCCAACAAGATACATCTGACAATGAATAATAAAGTTGTCCATGGCTCCTGATCTACCATAAGCAATGAGTTATTTAGCTCAGCAGGCAGCTTTTAACCAACTTTTTACAAGATAGCTTATCAACAAAGTACCATGGACAAAAAAGTATCTGGAAGAGCTATCTACTCAGCCAATCTTTCCTCTGTCTCAGAACTGAGTTTGAAATGCCCAGAGAACAGAAAGACAGTTATTTCTTAATGTGCTGCCTTAGACTTTAGTGGAAACACTAATTTCTTATAAAGAGTTTCTTCATTTAAAAACCCAATCAGATGTGAAGCCATGAATAATGGACCTGCCTGGGTCTGTTTGCATAATCTTTTCTTTAAAGCCCCTTCCTGGCTTCCAAGGAAATAAAAGTTATTCTCTGTTCGCCTGTGGTAGCTATGGAAACCATGTATTATTACACTAACCACTTAACTTCAAAGCTTGTATTACACTTAAATGTGTTATTTTGAGTAAAACTATACTAAACATCCTTATAACGTCAAAACACTTTTAATAGAGTTCAAAGAACACTTGTTGATTAAAAAACAAAGATTTTCATTATGCAAAAGGAATTTTCTCTTCTTAGGCTATTTTATTATATAGATGGTCTCACAATATTTTTGATATCCTTGGACATTTTCCACTTTCCTTACTAAATTTCAAGAGGTTCTTTAGAATTTTCAACAAGTCTGCTTTTTTCTCAACAGTAACTGTTTAGCTTTTATTAATAACTTCACAATATTCTCTAAATATGAATTAAGATAAAACCCATAGCTATTTGTCTTCATTATCTGATAACGAAAATGAAATGGGAGAATCTACAGATGTTTAAAAAGAAAATGGCATGTCTCTCAGTTGTTGAAGCCAATGAGCGAATGAACTTTGAAAACTTAATCCTTAGACTTGGATTATCACTATAAACAAGAATCTTTAGTATAGATCATTTTTACATAAGTATACATTTTTCTAAAATATACTTCAAATGGTTCAATATACAGTTACTAAGCAGCAATGTACATATTGTTTCATGGAAAATAATGGGGATAAAAAAATATTTAAAGCATAGCTCTTGTCTGCAATAGTACCAATAGGAGGGTCAAGGATTTCAATATAATGTGGAATGCCCTAAGACAGAAGGGGACAGAGAAACTGGTGGACATTAGTAGGGCCTAGACAACTTCTAGATGACTATGATTCTTGAGATGTTTAGAGAACCCTGAATAAAATAGGAAAAGGCTCTTGAAGACCAAATGAAAGGATGTCAGTGGTCAAACTGGCTTGGTCAATGCATTAAAGCTACATGTTCACACAGTTGTAAAAGAATCAAAGACAGAAAATGGTTAAATTAACTAGCTAAAATTAAATGCCTTTAATTTGTTGATTTTATATGTAATTTTCTAAGAAACTGTCCCCTGCAGGATGAGAGTTGTAAAACCCACCCCGACTCATGGAAGTCCCCAGAATCTTATACTCCAAGAGAATTTTGATCACCTGCTAATTTTGATAATTAGGTTCTGCTTTGTGTTCTATTCACTCATGTTTTTCTGCTTTTACCTAGGCTCTGGCAGGACAATAGGAGAGACAAACCCCCTAGAGACCATTTTATGGCAATGATATCTGCTCAATACATTACTGTTGAGCTAAAATAACACCAAATAATCATATTCAGATTCTTGAGATTGTAGTTTATTAATTGATTTAAATAAATCCCTGACACTCATCATCTGAGATATTATAGGTTTAGTCATCTTGGTTGGTCTGCCAGCTAAAGAAAATTGACCGGGTTTGCTTGTTTGTTGAAATAAGGTCTTGCTGTATATCCTAGACGCACAAGTACTGAGATTAGAGTTCTGAGCCATCCTACCTAGCATTCTTTTCTTTCTATGTGTTAAAACATTTCACTAATGCAAAGGAGACAATGTGTGAATTGTGACAGATCTATACCTGATTTTTCCCCAATGTTGACTTTTACTTTATTTACATAAAAATTACATAACTTTAAATTGGCTCTTCTTGAGAAATAATGCCAAATCTGCAATGAAATACAGTTAGCCAGAATTTTGGAAAAATGACTGGTCTAGGCTGCTGCTGGCCAATTTAAGATCTATGAGAATATCACTCTTTGAGTCTCCTTTTACTCATTCAAAATTTACCAGAAGGTACTGACTATTGGTCATCTATATTTTCCCTTTAAGTGGCATATGCACACATACACAAAACTGATAATTTTGATATTGCAGAGAAAAACTGAAGTAACCATTTTCAGGAGGAAAGACAAAGTATGCCTAGCAATTTTATCAACAGTGAGGGGAGATAGAATTTACTAAGCAAATGTCTCTCATCTTTATTGAAGTCTTATCAGGAAACATGAGTATCATAGTCGCTGCACTGCTCAATGTCACTTCTTCATCATGACATGCCTATGGTAATTCCATATTACCACCAATTTACACACAAAGGTGAGGCAGTCAAGAAGGATCATTACCAGCCTCTGTGTCACACAGGTGACAAGCAGTTCACATGGCAGTCCCTGCTTTAATGTATACACTGAACTTCTGCAGCAGAGACCTGGACTTCTGCCTTCTTTATACTCCATTGTTCTTCCCTAACCTCATGTTCACTCAGGCTCACCAAAGAGGTCAATAATATATGTTTTTTTCTCCAGTAACACAACTACTGCATTTATATGAAAGATATAACCATTGAGTATCAATAATTATCATTTATATCCCCAAATAAATAATCTTATTTTGACCTCTCAAGAATTTGTTTCATTCAGAAACAGAGTAGTCTTTGGGTTTATATTACAAGTTGTGAAACATATCCTACCTATTGGTTGGTTTATCCTATTATTTTTCTTTTATTTCTTTGACAAATATTTGTAAATTGAAAACAGACCTATTATTATTGCATAGTTATGGAGTCCTGGGGTCTTCTTATGGTCTCATCAGTGTGAAACAAAGTAAAGCTGTACTGTAAGGGATAATCTACTTTCTCACTCAGCTGGCTTGATAAGTCCAGTTCCCTCATCTTGAGAACATGGAGCTGCTGGATGACACTGAAGGGACTGACACAGTCCTTGACTAAGTCCCCTCTGTCTTCAGAACTGGAAAGTGTGGGTTGGTTGAGCCAGTAATTAGCTTTAAGTCCATGACTAATTATACTGTCCTTTTCATAAGAACCATAGGTAGTTAGCACTTCCCCCATAGTCTGGGATAGTCTTCCCATCTCACAGTTCTTAATTGACATGTATGCCCTTTGTTATGCAAGGTAATACATTCTTCAACCAGACACATCTTTGGGAGGGAGGCAAACATCCTGTGCATCACAATCTTTAGTCACCTGAACGAATTCTCAATATTTTAGTACTAGTGCCCATCATTCTCATACATTTCAGTACCAATATTAATAAATACCAACATCTTTATTAGTTCTCTAAAATCAAGTTTCTTAACGTCTTATTTTTGAAGGACATGACACTGAAGAGGCATTTTGGAGGGAAAGTTTAATTTCAAATAGGTATCACTTACCTTCCCTAGCAGCTACTGAATTTGAACCAGAGAGTTGCCATTGCTAAAGACAGAAGCACATCAGAAAAAAACATGAAAAGAAGAAAAGAGAAAAGTTAATTAAATATCATTTATCTAAAGTTTATTAACTGTATAAAACAATATTTTAGAACAATGGTTCTCAACCTGTGGGTCATTACTCCTCTGAAAACCTCTATCTCTAGAAATATTTACATTACAATTAGTAACAGTAGCAAAATTACAGGTACAAAGTAGCAAAAAATAGTAACAATAATTTTCTGCTTTTGAGGCACCACAATGAGCATTAAGAAAGTTGAGAATCACTGCAGTAGAGCAATATGCAAACTGAGCATCAGAATACGAGTCTGGGTAGCCACAGATAGTATTTTAAAGACTTTCCTACAACAATAAGACAGGTGTCTACTATTAAAAGAAAACACTTTATATTTGAGGCCTTTACACATAAGGACTTTTGAAAACCTTTTCTAGGGACACACCTGAGAGGGAAAATGAATTATCAACGATAGTCTTTAAAAAAAGACTCAGTGGTTTAACACTAATTTCTAATCAGATCCTACAGAAAGGAACAGCCCGCATGGCAGCTGTACTTTTCCCAGGGTTAATTACCTTTCACTGCTCTCTACTAATGAGTCAGCTGTTCCTGCCACCACACACTACCCTGGTTCATCTGGAGCTGTTGCTGTGGACAAACACAGTAGTGACAGACCTATTTACATATGGGGGTGTTGTGAAGATTTCAAAAGGATCCTGAAAAATCCTTCCCTACTTATATGTTTCCATGATAAAATTATTTTTGGCAAATGAGGTTTTATGTGATCAATGACATTTTTGACGGGAAACAGGGCTGTCACAGATAAATATATAGCAGTAAAGGCCTTAAAAGGAGGTGAACCTCACTGTAGCCTCCAAAGCTTTCTGTCATTTCTTCTTCAGTACCACAGAATGGCAAAGCCGCCACTGTAATCAAAGACAAATAACCTCTGGTTTGTGCAGTTTCCTTCACTTGTAAAAAGATTTCCTTAAACTGGTTATGTGATTGAAAACTAAATTATCAGTAGAAAAGAGATTAAGAGGAAGACATGCCTGGTACGGCCTTACAACTGCAAAGTAAATTCAAAAATTAAGAGATTTGAAATTTATGTCTTTGTGTCAAGATCATTGTTGTGTACCAGATCATTATTAGACAGTACAGACACACATTATGCACATACATATGTCTATGTATAGATATGCCTTCAGGCTATAGCTGATTTACTACCTCTATTACAGTTCTTTTAACCAAGTTACTGTTCTCTTTCCACCACATGACGTAAAAACAGTGTGCCTGCCTTTATAAAATTTGAACAGTTTAGTGAAGAAGTTTATAAATCTCTTTTGTGCTTTTAATCCAGAGGTAGCTGAGGGGCTAGACAAACAGGAAAGTAGCATGGAGCTCTACCTGAACATACCCCAGATACCCCTGAATGAAAGATTCTCTCCTATTGGAAAGTTTTAGACTTTAAATCCTAAATTCTTAGGTCAGTGACTCTTGAGCTTTCAAACATATGGAGACCATCTATGCATCTTGCTAATAGGTAGAATCTTGTGTAGATCTTGTGTAGAATCACTGCAAGGTCTGCTGTGACATCATATAGTGCTCACACAGCACCAGGTACTCCTGTTGGACCACACGCTATCCTGAAAACAAAGTAATGGGGCAGTGGTCCTTAAGTATTAGCCTGCATCAGGTATTCAGAGGCTTGATCCAGCCCAGAGGCCTGATACTACAGTTAGAGAAAAGGACCTGATGTGAGAATGTGTTGCTAATGCTAATCACTGGAGACTGCACTTTGTGAACTACTGCCTTAACTATTCATTATTACACACACCAAAGAATCCCCAAACTCAAAGGCTAACAAATGCCCATATGGAACAGACAAGCATATCCTCTATTTCAGAGCCATTTGTTTGCTCTAGCATTAATACCTCATGATAGAAAGAAATAGATACAAACTGAATGTTCTGTCCCAACACTGGAGCACATCCTGAAAAACACTTAATAGATATTGAACTTGTTCTTCCCTTCAGATGACGCTATTCATATTAAGAAATAAACAGTAATCATGTACTTCATTACAGGTGTGATTATCAAATGTAAGCTCCAAAATTACAAATCGAAGACTTTGTACAATATTTAAATTTTCAAAAATCAAATAAAATATGGGGATAAATTAATTACAAATTATAAAATAAAGACAAATTAAAATGTCAAGCAATGATACAAATTTCTTGAGACATTCAGTGTTAGAAGCTTAGTTAATTCCTCTAAATGGTATCAAATTTTTCTGATTCACACTCACATGGGAAGTGTTAGTATTGATTGCTGCTATTTTGAAGAACACATTATACTAGAAACCCCTTAGAGATGGAAAAACCTGTTTTTCATTTACTAAAACATATATTTTCATTGCCCTTCATGGTTTAGATAGCTTAGTGTCAGCACCCTGGCCAGAGCATTTTGCAAAATTGTTAGAAAGAAAGAAGTAATAAGAGGAATTAGGGTAGAACATCTTCCCTGGTGTTTCAGTAAGGAAGTGGAGAGTGGCCCTCAGAGTGGCTGGCACTAAGCAGACACCAGGTGCTTTAGCATTGATCTCTCCAGGACAGGAAGATTGGCGCGGACATAAACTTATATACTAGAACTTCAAAAAAGCCCCATGCACATGGGTTCAGTAAACACATGAGGTTTTAAAGTTATCAATGTTCCTTCTGAGTTGTTTGGTTTTGCTGTCTTGCAGAAAGAATGAACAACGTCAATCTCATCTAAATGTAAGAGGCCAATGATATTAAAAATAATGGATTCACTTAATGTCTGTATAACAAAAGCTCTGGGTAAAGAATTGCACTATTTAGGGAGCCATTAACTTATACACTGAAGTCTTCTTTCAGCACCTAATAGAGGAGTCAGGCAACCTCAAGTCTTTTGTAAACAGTAGGCATATAGGTTCTGCCACTCTCATAGGGGAGATAATCCTGTCCTTTAATTCAAAGAGACAATCAAATATGGATCGTTAAGATGCAAGTGTTGAATTCATTTATTGATGACTTAGGAGAACAATCTGAGTAGTTTGTGGCCCCAAGAGTTATATAGTTTGAGAGAAAATACAAATGAACAGATTTTTGTCATGTTATTTATTTTTTAAAAAGGAGGTACAGAAATAACATTCCTTAAAACTATAGAAATTTTGTACTTAAAATATAATTTATGCAATGTGTATTCATAGTTTTGAATGCAGATAGGTAATGGCATGTGCTTAAAGTGCAAAAGAATAGTAACTGATGCTTCTCTTTACATTGCTTTTAAGAATCATAATTCTTATTTTACAAATACAAATGAGGTCATTTGAACATCAATGTTTGTTGTTTCATAGGATAGCTCAGAGGTAAGTCTAGCTCAATTCATGCTGGTTGTATTATTTGTCCAATTTTATCATCAACCAATGGACCTCAGTTGAGTCAGCATAGTCAGTGCTGGAAGATACTGAGAAAATCTGACCTTCTTCATTTATTAAAACTTACTTTATTGATATTGTCAATTAGAATTATATACAGTTATGTGTATGAAGTGGAATTATTGAATCGAGTAATTAACATATCTATATAACCCCCAAAATTCATCTATTCAAACAGAGACTTAGGTACTTTATCCATCTCCCCTTCTACCATATCTCCAGCATGACCACTATTTAGTTGTATGATTCTATGTGTTTAATTCTTCTTGGTTTTATACTACATGACAGTTTTCTGAAAACAAGCATGAAGAAATAAAATGCCTTCAAATTATGGAATCTGTGCTCTTAAATATTTAATTTATATAACATATTTTCTAAGTTGACAAGAATGCTCATAAATGTAGCGCTTGGTATAGCAGCTAGCTAGAAAGGCTTCCTTTCTTCTCCCTAACTTTCTTGTCCCCATGCCACTCACTCATAGCTCTGCGTCCCTGAGAAAAACTTCACCTGGTCTCTCCCAGCCCCACCTGTTCTTCTCATCCCCAAAGCTGCTGTGAGCAAGGATGAGTGAATCCACCTTCCCTTCAGGAGCAGGTGTCCAGCCAGACTGATGTCATTTGAATGAGGACCAGCCACTAATTAATAAGACTCCAGGGTAAGGCTACTTTCTCTGTGCTGTGTATGTGTGGAAAATAATATATTAAGTCAGTGCATTAAATATTTACAGGTAAAACATGCAAGCTCCTACAGCATGTGCAAAATAAAGGCATATATTCAGACTAGATAATGTGTTGAATGAATGCATAGTTTAAGTTGATTGTCTTGTTCTGCTGATGCTATAGCTGAAAAGGAAAGAGGATCTTTTTAGTTTGTGTTTGTTTCAAGCCATCTCAATGTGTAATCCAAACTGTCCTTGAACTCACTTATGTAGTATAGACTGGCCTCAAATTCATAACAGAAGTCTTAAACTTTTGAGTATCGGGAGAATAGGCAATGAGTCACTATACCTAGTCGGGAAAGAATATTATCAACAATTTATTACTAAACTGATATCCACTTGACAAATAAACAAAAACAGGATCTAGTAAGATGACTTAATAGGGAAAATACTTGTCATGCAAGTATAAAGACCTGAGTTTACATCTCTAGCATTTATGTGAACACTCAATAGAGTTACATGTGCCTGTCATTTTAGACTTGTGGAGGCAGAGACAGGCAGATCTTGGATGCTCATTCTCTGGTAATGGTCAGTCTAGAAAAACATTGATCTCCAAGTTCAGTAAAGTACACTGTCTCAAAGCACAAAGAGTGAGAGAGGAAAACATCCAGTCTCAACCTCAGGGTTGAAAATGTACATGATGTGTGGGTGCTCCTCAACATACTTCATGTACACACATATCTCTCTCTGCCTCTCCCTCCCTCCCTCCCTCTCTCTCTCTCTCTCTCTCTCTCTCACACACACACACACACACACACACATACACACACACACACACACAAAGATAAAAACAAAAAGATAAATGTATGCATAATACCACTATACTTTTCACTTCATAAAACTACTAGCTTGGATACACAGGGAAAAAACAGTCACATTTAAAAACTGCCACAATTAGGACAATCATGTCAAACTGGAAGAGGAACTATATGTTTGAATGCTTCAGAGAACTAAATTGGACACATCTAGAAAAACAAGGAGGCAAAACAAAAGGAATATAAAAAAACATTTTTAACATAAACACACAAATGGATTTACTTCAGTATACTAATTCCAAATGGGATAATGGTGATTTCCAGTCTTATACATGATAGATGTCTCAGACACTGGACTAATCTCCTTGGAAGTTAACAATATTCATAGTTTATGGTGAATGTACTCACTATATTGTAAGAATTCTCATACAAAACCTGTCCTGGCATTATCAGGGGAGCATTTCTTTAGCTAAGAAGAAGTTGGTATAACCTACATTTCTTTTACCAAACCCCAGACCCAGGATAGGGTCACTCAGGGAAGATGAATTTTTGTAGTTCAATGGGACAAAAGAAAATCAGCAGTAAATAGTACAGTGAAATACAATAGGAGTCATGAAAACAGTATGCTGGAGAAAATATGGTAAGTGAGCTGAGGGTTGAATTATGATGACTGGAGACCCTAAATCCTGGCCTGAAGCAGGAGGATATTCTTTGGCTATAACAATAGCCTTACACAAGATCTAGTTCTGGTACATGTACTCTATGGTCTTAGAGATGCCCTTAATCTCCCTACATTTCCCATTTCCTGTGGGACAATAACAGAAACTTACTCAAATGGTGAGTACTGCGTGAGCTATACAGCACACAAAGCTATGGTGTACTGCAAACACTCAGTGGACTCCAGGATCATGGAGGTCCAGTTCAGTTCAGAACTTCAGGGCAGATCATATTTGGAGTCCACTGGTGTGTGCTCCCCTCCCAGCAGCGTTGCCATAGAGTAGATGAGAGGCATTAAATCTTTGGAGATGTTCTTCTAGAGAGCAGAAAGCAGAAAAAAAAAACACCAAAGAAAGAGGAAAAAAGAGATGTCAAAGGTAAAGAGGGATAAAAGTGATCAAAGTTCACTATTATGCATGTGCAGAAATGTCATAATGGAACTCATTAATTTATAAAGGATATAAACTAGTTAAACAGAAAGTAGAAACATAGAAAAATTCATTAACACACATTCAAAGATACTGATTGTTGGGGCTGGAGAGATGGCTCAGAGGTTAAGAACACTGACTGTTCTTCCAGAGGTCCCGAGTTCAATTCCCAGCAACCACATGGTGAATCACAACCATCTGTGATGACACCTTGTGCCTTTGTCTGCATATATAACAAATAAATCTTTAAAAAAAAAGATACTGATTATTCTTACTCTGTTCGAGAGAACTGATATAAATGCTATATACACATGTATAGCAGTCAGAAATTATCCACTATTTTACCATTAAAGTAGGATTGTAGCACAGGAAACCTTTGAATTTTCCTAGTTAATCAGTGTCTCAGAACTACTGGGGACAGGCATCTTGCTCTGTGGTCCAAGTTCTCTACTGTGGCAGCCTGTTGTAGCATTGTGAAATGGGTGACAGAGATACAGGAATGGACAGCACTGAAATTAAGTTTCCATTGCGAAGTCAGATCCAAAGTCAAATTAATTACACACAGTACAGATTAAAAGTGATAAGTGCTATAGGAAAATAAAGTCAGTTAGAGAACAGGAGCCACTTACATCAAAGGATCAAATCAAGCTTTGTTGATTTGAGACAGAAAAGAGCCATAACTGTCAGGGATAGGGAAATGGCTCAGTAAGTAAAATGCTTGCTGTTCAAGCATGAGATTCTGAAATCACACCCTAAAACTCATGTTTAATAAGAAACAAACAAACAGGGTAAGGCAGTGTATTTGTTATCCCAACACTAGGGAAGCTGAGGCAGGCAAGATATCTATGATAGCCTGCTTGTTGAGCACTAGGTCAGCAAGAGACTCTGTTTCCAAATAATAAGGTGGATGGCGTCTGACGAATGGCAGCCTCTGGATTCCACAGGCATATGTGCACATATTCACACACATTTCATATTTTCTGTGCCCCCTACACACAGAGAAAGAGATAGAGACAGAGACAGAGTCACACACACACACACACACAGAGAGAGAGAGAGAGAGAGAGAGAGAGAGAGAGAGAGAGAGAGAGATCTATGTATCAGTGTATAAATGTCTACATACATCTACAATATATTATAAATTATTATAACCCGATAACAAAAGCACCCCTATTAGAACTGGTCAAAGGGGGCAAGAAAGCATAGGAAAAAGGTAACATTGTTGAATGAATGGATGTATGCCTGGAAGTGTCATGATATACAGTTAAGATATAATAACAGTTACAATTAGTAATTTTTAATGACTCTAAACTTTTAAGTAGAGAAATATTTGTATAGACTTTTCCCCAAAGATGCTCTACAAGTGTCACAATAAACACAAAAAAGTGACAGTCAGCATCATTAGCTACAGAGAAACA
This sequence comes from Sigmodon hispidus, assembly GCA_004025045.1. Taxonomy (NCBI): domain Eukaryota; kingdom Metazoa; phylum Chordata; class Mammalia; order Rodentia; family Cricetidae; genus Sigmodon; species Sigmodon hispidus. The sequence goes on along the minus strand of PVIH01001991.1, from coordinate 28,211 downwards.
CAATTGAAACCAAAATGAGATGGCTTTTTACACCCACATGGATTGAAAAAAAATCAAAGAGAAGATAACAAGTTCTGGCAAGGCCATGAAAAAGCTTGTACATTGCTGGTAAGAACATATAAAGGCCAGCACATCAGAAAACATCCAGTATTACCTCAAATAATCAAACACGGAGGTACTTCTAATCTAGCACAAAACTACAAGTTACATACATGAGAATTAAAACATATCCACACAAATTATGTCAGAGTATCTCTGCATCATAATTCACAACATCAACATGTATATACAACTGAAAATTTATCAACTAATGAATAAAAAAGTGGTATATTCAATCAATGAAATATTATTGACCAATAAAAGTAAGTGAAACACTGATAAGTGCTAAATTGAGACAAGCTTTGAAAATACTATTAAGTGAAAAATGTTGGGGACAAAACCCACAAATTGTGTGGTTTCAATTACAAGAAATGTTCAGAAGACACATCTCTACAGACATACAAAGTATGTCTAGAACTGGAAGAAAAGGCTTGAGAGGATGCTAAGAGAGAAAGACAGAAGGTCTGTGGATAATAAAAATATTCTAAAATGATCATTGGTGATGGATGCAGAACTTAGCACACACTGAATACTACCAAACTCACTGTAAGTAAAGTGTGTGGTATGTGAGCCAGATCTCATCTGTTTATTAGCTGGTGAAGCCATAAAAATGGTTTAAAATGTTCGCATTTTATTTTAAGCATGATAGGAAGACATTAAACAGCTTTAAACAGAAGTATGGAGCAGAGAAGCCAGTTTCTAGATAAGAAGTAAGCAGGGCATGAAGAGATGGACTGGAGGTGATTGTTAACCATGGAAAGAAAACTAGCAAAGCTTCATTGTGTCTCCACTACAAAAGTATGAGGTGAACGCACTGAAGAGCTACCAGATAGATCCTGCCTGCTAGGCTCTAGCACCTCTCTGGCCACCTCCCTCCACAGAAATGCACTCTCAAGAGAAGCCAATCTCAGCAGCATTCTGCTATCCCTTCCTGCAGACGGCTGCAGCTTAAAGAAGAGTATCATTCACTTTGCTTTAACCCACCTGCATCTTTTATGACAACTTCCTTTCCAGAGGACACTCCCAAGCTCTTTTGGGTCTCCAGGTCTCTCTCGTTAGGTAGAAGCCTTACTTATTAACATCATTATCTACATGTAGTAAGTAATAAAAGCTGCTAAAGGGATTCCCAGTTGGAAACTTTCACTTTACACTGGCTCCAAAAGCTGTGCAGGGAGTGTTGTGTTGTGTTGGTCAACACCGAATGGTACTGTGCATCCTTGTACTTACTGCATATCTTCCTGAATCTGTGCCTTCTTCTGGCTGTGTGGAGAGGAAGAAGCCCCTCCCTTCTTTCTAAGGGTGGCTTCTCCGAGATGCTCTTCCTTGTATTTGGGTCCTGCTCTCTCTCTTTCCCCATCCTTTCATATTCTTGTCATCTGCTGTATCTATACATATACTCCTCTCTCCATACTGCTGTCTCTGCTCCTCATAGTCAAATCCACTGAAATACCCAGAAACTTTCCTTTTCTTGCTTAATTTTTTTCTATACATGGTCATCTGGCTTCCAATCCATTTCCAGTGATGCTGCTTTGGATGTTGTCATCAGTGAATTTCTTTGAGAGCTAACTGTGTGTTATCAGTCATTTTCTGCGCAGATACCCTTCCTGTCCAGCTGAGGAGAACATGTCTATATCTATCCTTCTAAAACCTCAGGTTTTCTGCAGCCTGCTCTAAATCCTTCCCTTATTAAGCTCTCTTTCTCCATCTTCCCATTCACATTTGGTCCTCCAGTTCCAGTTTGAGTTTTCTCACTGATGATATTCTCCTTAAGAGCCATGTTCTATTTTCCATCTTGGATTTCAATCTTGACCTTCATTCACTCACCATCAGCACCAGTTGTCAAAAATGTAATATTCCCCAAGAAACCAACACTGTTCCCTCTGAACAACTCTTCCTCCTGAATGTCCTGTCTTGATTTATCATTCACATAATTGTCTCAGACAGATGGTTGTCATTTATACTTTGTGTGTGGTCCTTGGAAATCAAATCCCCAGTGTCCAGATGTTAGGCACATGGTGTACATTGACCTATGCCTGTAGTACTCACTTATTCATCTTTTCTAATTCTCAAATCCTGGGCTTGCCTTCCACACAACACAAACCCTACTGTATTCTCCACTCTGCACATTCTTCCTGTCCAGCTGTGAGCATTGTGAATCCTCTTGAACTATCCTCACTTCTTAACAAAGTTAGTGGACATAACAGGTTCTCTGTGAATCTCTTGAATGTTTAGATCCAATACTGTTTGAAGAGTTTTCTCTACAAGAATGTCCATGATGTCATCTCTGAGCTAGAGCATGGCCTCTGATGAGCCACTCTGTAAGTGAAGCTGCAGTAGCATCTGTTAAAGGGTAGGTAGAACAGGCTAATCCTGGGCCTTTTACTTCAAGGCTGAGAGTCTGAGTGGAACTACACCTGGCCACAACTTGATTCAATAAACCTACTGTCATGTAAGTACTGATCTGTGTGTACCACCTTGACCTACACTGACTCATAGGTGCTCAGGGCCATGGGCCTAGGCTTGTGTTCATTCTCTACACTTTAGAAACCTAAGAACATAAATATTTCTTAGTCAACCAATTACATAAAACCTGAGTGACCTTTTCCCATTTATCTTTGATATTCACATTGTTATTTCTCTTCCTGGGCATTACAGTAAATGATTAAAAACAAAGTACTTAAAATCATATCCATTTGAAACAATATATTAAAACTATGGGGCACTTGATGGACATCTACCTAAAATTTATCATAATTGAATATCATAATTGAAACAATTCCTTCTTAAATTATTTCTTCCCTGAACACACATTTAAGCAATTCTTAGTAATGTTCTGGGTTTCTCTGTGGGGTAATAAGAAAAACAATAGTTTTAAAGATAATTTATCTTATAAAGGATTTTTGTCAAACTAACTTATTAACTATCTTATTTGTTATTACACTTTTAGCATGGCATTTGTAAAAGATTAAAAAGTAAGATTAATTCTGTAATAATTTAAGGAAACTGATTATTTTAATAGTCACAGATTAAGTAAAATTAGTACAAATGCAAAGACTGTAGCATGTCTAAATATGCTATAGCCTGTAGGTTAGGGTTTCAAACATTTGGCTAAAGCAGTAGAACTTTCTTTCAAGTACAACTTAATGACAAGCCCATAGAAAAAACTTGAAAGCAAAGCATGCAGTCAGTGATACATCTCTTCACAGTGTCACAGTGCCTGGCCTCAGCTGCCTTCTTCCCTTGCAGCCATGTATGACATCATGGCAGCGCATGACCCCTCACCAGTGTAGCTTTCTCACCTCCAAGTAGGGGAGGAGAACTGACTTGATGTTGGCCTGGAGACTTGGTGTAGTAGTTGTAAGAATTTATAGACATAAAATACTTTGGTTGGTAGTTATCTTTATGTCAGTGTGATATTATTATCAAAATATCCGGAGTTGGAATTCAGTTATCAGATGCTTCTGAGTATTTGTGTTTATCTCACAGTGTTGAGAGTCTGTAGTGTAAGACCAAATGTTAAACTCTTATTCTAATATTTAGGTTAGATCTAAAGTTCATGTGGTGCTTAGACAGGCTATCAGGGTTAATTGGCATGGTAAATATCTATCTAAGAGGTATCATAAGTGCTTATGTTGTCTTTAAATTACTTTTCAAATTCATGTTTTAATTATAAAATATTTATAGTTACAGAATTTGGGCAACCAAAAGGACTCCAGAGGTCACTCTTAAAGTGACAGATGTTGATGATAAGGAAAATAAAGCAGCTTGTCAGGTCACCTCATCCAATTCATTCAATGTCTTAGCAATATTTAACTATACTAAAACCCAGATGTACCTGGGACCCAGCATTATTTGACAACTGCTGGCATGATTTCAGAGACCATGATACATGTGGCCAGATAAAGAGCATGGGCTCAAGGTCTCATCCCTCTGCAGACATGAGAAACACCTCATAATTCGGTCTCCACTGCTTCCTCTGTAAAGACACACAGGATTATTTTGAGTAATAAATGCCATTGTCCAACAAAGAATTTAGCATAGAAGTTGGCTTAAAGCAAGTATCTGGTGAATGTGGAAGGTTATTATTGTTAAGTATAGTCAAGCTTCACTATTGCCATGAGAAAACTTTTACCTGTGCAATGCTAGTATTAGAAATTCTCTTCCTTATTTTCAAAATTCTAAAGAATAATTTTCTGGATGATTTTTGTGGGGTTTGGTGAAGCACATTGGCTGTACATGTGTTTGCTTCTGTTACCTGATCAGCCAAGTCCTGAACTCCTATGGCTTCTCCACTTTTCCCTTAAACTGACTCGCACTCCGCTGAGATCTGCCTGTGTGCAAAGCCAGACTACTGGGGGATTGAGTCTGATAACATCAGATTATAGAAGAAATGCTCCTACAGAAATACATGATTCAGACACGGAAGCCCACCAAGCTACTCCTGCCATGAGCAATATAACCAGTGCATGGTTTCACACCAAAACAACATATTTAAAATGCTTAGAAATGTGGTCTTTCAACCAAAAACTGATGTCAAAATGTGTAAGACATCTTACAACCCAAAATCTTAGGGTGTAAGGTTATTTAGCTGAATATTTTCAGAAAAAATAAAAATAAATACTCCATAGTTTAGAAAGACTAGGTAAAATATACTGAATTTATCTGATAAGACCAACATAAGAAATGTCTGGAAGGTTTTTTGGCACATTCTTTCTGGTTTAGGCTTGAAACCTGCCTTTTGGGAGGGTAATAACAGAGCTTTAATCCCTAGGAAAAATTTTCCAAAATTCATCATAGAAACTAGGATCATCTTTCATGAAGTCAGAAAAAAAGGGAAAAATAACTTCCCCTACTATTGACAATAACCACCATAGCAACTCAATCTCCAGCCTTTCATTTCCCCAGGTCTGACATTCTGCAGATGACCGCCCTTATTTGTCCCTACATGTTTTCCAAAATATAAAAGTGAAATAGAGTCCCAAGGGCACTGTACTTGAAAGGTTATGAGAGTTAGAGAATTTTAACCATGCCTGCCAAATCAGCAGATGGCTTGTGATTATAATTATATGCATCAATAAAACGAATAATCTTTACAAAATTTGAATTTCTGCTAAAGGAAGGGATTTAGTAAGCAGATGCAACAGAATGCATTTCCTTAACCCTTTTGGGAGACACTGGTATCTTTCACCCACACAAAAGCACCAAGGGCTCTGTGTGTTGCAGGTTGTAGGCTCAAATTTGTGCCCTCTCTCTGAGCAGCCACAAGGCCAGCCTCAGTCTTTCCCTGATTTCATTTTCTGCAGAGCATATTTCATTCTTACTTCTTTTTCACCCCACAGATTAAAATTATTAAGACTAATTCTCCACAACTGTTTAATATTTGAAGGAGGAAAAGATAAAACAGGTAAATATTTCCATTCTAGTTCATACCAAATCTACCACAGAAACAAGCAAATAGTATGTCTTTCCAACTGATGATCATTGACAAATTAGCTTTTTCAATCTTTATCTGTTTTTATATTCTTTTTAATTTATGTTACAGGAAAGAAAATGGTGTTTATTCCTTTTAAACAATTAGCTGTTTCAGCTTAGTCTAGTTCTACAGAACAGTGTAAGCAATGAAGCTAAGTTTTACTTGGCCAGTCATGAATGCAATCACATAGATACTGAACATGTATGTGAAACATTAAAAAAAAAAAAGTAAGTTTTCTAACTGGCATTTAGCCATGCTTTCTGCATGAAGAAAACCTCATAACTTAGAATATTAAATTAAACTATGTAACTTTAGAGTTGTAAGCAATCTGGAGAATACATCACAAAAATTCATATTTTGTGATTATGAAACTGTAGTATCAATGTTTTCCGTGGAATTGCCAAGTGCAGTCCCTCATTAGACTAGCATCTATTAATACATTTATCATCAGCAAACTAGAAATATATTAAAGAGTTTTTAGAAAACATGAGCACATATCTCTAGCAACTTTGTATTTATATATTGTAAATTGAATAAAGTATCTCAACTTGAAACCTACTCTATTAAGAAATTTATTTATATATAAAGCATAAATAATAATTTAAAGACAAAATTCACTAGTATTTTTTTGTGAGTCAACAATATTCTCCCATAGGCATGTGGTATATGGAATCAGAAAATTTCCCATAGGCACAGATTATATAAATTTAGAAAAATTTTCCTTACCAACAACATTCTTCCCAAAATGGAAACTTTATTTTTTTTTTGAAAAGCTCATAGGTTGTTGCAATATTTGACAAAACAATATTTAAATACAGTAATGCAATGTAGGTATCTCTTAGAGATCACTAGCATAAAATTTTATCTTTTACTATGAAACAACAATAAATGAGGCTCATGTACCACTATATTAGATAAAAAGTAAAATAAAGTACTTTTTAATAATTATAGCTTTGAAGAAGGAATGTTTATACTTAATTTAAGGATTAAGTAAAAATAAATAATGTAAGCTAAAAATTAAATAAATCCCAATGAGAAAAGAAATTAAAATTATTAATAAAAAATAACAAGATTAAACTGTAATCTCAATAGCTAAGAAACTTTTTGTAATTACTAAAATTATAGATGTTTTACTTTATATTTAAATGTTAGTAACTATTTCTTATGAGAAGTATATGTTGAAATAAAACAGAATTCTAATATACTCTTCTAAAAGTTACTAAACGATTATATAAAAAGTCCATTTAGCTGAGTTACTTTACATAGACTTATGAGTGTAAGCACATTACCGTAGGTTATGAGCATACAACATGGAACTGACACGGGCCTTCACGGAACCTCACATAACTGGGGACTCTGAAAGTGAAGAGAGGACAAGGTTCTATAGTGTGGGAAAGAACAGATCTGTGATTGGTCTAGTGTGGTCCACTTGCTGTGTGAACCTCAAGCTCAAGTTTAAACTGAAGCACGAAGCACCAGGGGCAATATACACCTTACCTTGCCTAGTTTTCACACAACAGTTACTTTCTCTTCCTACTCTGGTCCCTATTAAACAGACCAGGAGACTGAGGCTTAAAAAGTTAAACCAGCCAGTGTCACACACTGAGTGGAAGAAGCAGGTTTCAAACGCACAATTCTCTGTAATGCTGTGTAACAGCTGCCCTTTCCCTAGGAAATGTTGGTTGTTGCTCTCAGTGCATTCCTGGGTGTAGCAAAGATCCCTACATTGCTCACAGCATATACTAAAATCTTTTGACCAAACAGTTTTAGATGTCTTTGTTAACTAAGTAACTGAAGTAAAAGTTCATTAAATCAAAGTTTCTTTCTCTCAACACACTCTTTAAATTTCTTTAAAGAAAGGAGTTATCCAACACTAACACTAGTTCCTTAGCTATACTTTTGGAAGACTTTCAAATACAGTACTGGTGGAAATAAATTCACATAAGACAAAAATATTGATCTATGCCTTCTGGTCTTAATTACAGCACAGTCCTACTTTTCTTTGAATAATAAAAATTACATTTTTGTAAATCTATTGAACTTTTGTCTGCAGAGAAACAACTTACAGACTTGTGTCAAGTTTGCCAAGCTCTGAAGCACCAGGGAGGATGGGAGTGAGACAGCTCTGTCACTCGAAAGACTATCTGCTTTCTCAAACACTCACTCTTGTATTAACCCAACAAGCTCTAGCAACTATGGAAAAAAATTACAACACAGGTGATACGGATAAAAACTGTTCGGCATAGAAAAATAATATGGAGTACTTACAATAACTGTGACAGTAAACTATTCGCATAACTCTGCCCTAAGCTAAAATTGCTAGGAAGCAAGTGTGGCCATTTTCAGATGGCTTTCTGTTTTCCATGAGTCCAACCACAGGAAAGGCATGTTGAAAGGATAGCATTTAGAATTTTCTCAAGTTAACTAAATCAAAGCACATCTTTTCTGCACATATTTTACTTGAAATCAATAAGACAACATTAATTTTTATCATGAAATTACTTCCTTCCAATTCTGGTTGCTTTGGACAAAACTGAATTGAAGAGTATAAAACATACAATGCACAGATATGTAATAGTTTTACATCATAAATAAAAGGAAAGCTAAGAACATATTTGCACAGAAAAAGTTCTTCAAGACAAAAATAAAAAAAAGCATGTAACCTCTGATTACTTAGACCATATCATGAACCTATATTATTAATCTCTCATGATTATTAATAGACTACTATGTATCAAAACATTTCTATATTCCTACACAAATAACAATTTTTCAGTACAAGGACCGTAAGTTAGCAAACTGATTTCTACAAGATGTCATTTTAATTTATGAGCAGATGACTATGAAATGCCAGTTAAATATTAAATGCAATGCTTTTAGAAATTGAATCCTGACACTGATATTATGAATACATCTATTTACCAGTACAACACTATGTGCAAAATACTTTTAATATGTTTTCTAAGAGATGATCAAGAGTTCATTATACCACTGGCAACCCATTCAGCAGACAGTTGTTAGAATAAAATATTTAATTTACCTGAATGTCTTGTAACAAAACCATCCTTTCTTGAACTAAACATCCTCAGAAAATCCACATGTAAGCCAGACAGACATTTCAGCAAGGCAAATCAGACTTTCTGGCAACTCCCTGCTGCCATATTTCTCTAAACGGATCCTGCAATGTTACACTTCAATACTGCAAGTGCATTTTTCCCAAAGAAAGTAAGCCAGTGCAGCTTCAGTGTCAGATAGCTTTAATTTTTCCCCTCCAACTACAGCAAGCAAATGACTACTGACCCCATTCAACAGCACATACTACAGTGATTTTGTGAAAATGAAAATGTCTGAGCAAAAGAGGAGCTTTTATTTTCTGGTTTTGCTGTATTTGATTGATCAACTGATTTTTAAGACACTGACCATCCCACACCTGATATTAAACACACATTAAGGGATAGAACAATTATATAGCATCATAAATGAAGTTCACCAGTTAAATTAATGTTTTGGTTTCCTTTATGTTTTACAAGCAGTAGGAGAAACTAAAATTAAAGTTGCCTCACGCATTTGAAAGTTTTCAAATCTAGACACACACCTGAACAGTAGTTATTTGTCCATGCCCCCTCACCTCCAAGAAATACCCACCTCTAAAATTTATATTCACTTGCCATTTGGGATGCACTAGACTTCTGAGATTCACAAACTTTTGTGAAACAGCAAAATAACACAACAACAACAACAACAGAATCAGAAGACTGGTCACTGAGGCAATATTTCTAGAAGTAATAGCAAAACCCCTTCATGCGGACCCACTTGTCCAGAAACGGACTTTCAGCCCCACAGTTAGGTTGAGATGGTTCCACTTTCTCCCTAGGGCTTCATTGTAGACTGACTTACCGCTGCCTCCTAGCCTTTGTTCTGCTTCTCACGCTGACATCAGGGAAGCAGTGATGTAGAATAAAGCAGGGTGGGCTAGGTTAGTCCAGTGTTTGTGTCGTTGTGTGGTGTGCGGGGACACTCTGTGATACTCTAGTGAGCTGTAAGCTTTTTTTTGTAGGCTTTGTGTCATTTACTTAACGACCAATCTCATTAGCTGCCAGGGTACAATGGGCTGATGCATTTTCTATGTACATACTCTACACAGTGACCCTCAAGGTTGCCGAAGGTCTATTTAATCAGTCAAATGCTGAATATATTTGCAGTAAATCACTAAAAAAATAAAAAGTATGGGACTACCGAGGTATCTCACAGACTTAATATTTACCCGAGCTTATTCACAGGCAATAAAATACATGCATATTTAGGCAAAATGAAAGTAGACCAGACCAGGTGGATACAAATTGTCTACTGTGCACTGATGACCTTAATTTCAAGAAACTTTCACAATCAAAGGTATTTTCTCCTAATAAGGAACCCAGAGTTGAAATTTAATTTCTGTCCCAGCTTAATCATATTAAGCACAACAAAAAGAATCAGTTCCCTGGACAGATTCTTTTTGCTCACAGCTCACCCCTGCCTCAGTCAGATCCCTTGCCCTAACAGCCTCAGAACTGGCAAAGTTGTGTTCCTGCCCCTTTCACTTCCAAGGTAAAAACCCTTTTAACTCCTATGAAAAATGAAATGCTGAGAGCCCTCTGAATGACGACAGCTGTCCATGAGTATCAGGGAGAGCTCTATTGTCCATGTGTCCCTGGGTAAAATGAATACTTTACAGCAGAGGCTGTTCAGCTTGGCTGAAGAGTGGGGAGAAGGGGAGGAGGTCACTGGAGATTTCGCACACTAATTTAATCTGGGAAAAGGACAGGCTCCGCATCTCCCCTGAACAGACTGGCAGCAATCTGGGCCCCCACAGAACTATCTCCTTTTGCCTGTGCTCTATTTATTCCTTATCTCTGTTTACCAACCGCTAGGTCCCTTTCATTCACACCACGAGGCAGTTTTCCTACTATCAGTCAGCAGCTGACACTGTGGAAGAGCCTCAAAGGCAAAAAGAAAAAAAAAAAAAAAAGATCAAAACTAAACCAAAGCTGTCTAAACAATGCAACAGTACAAGTAAATGCATAAACCCTGATTCTTAACCCAGCCTACAGGGGACACACAGAACCTTTATAGTAAACCCAGCATACACACCACAGTGAGCTGAGGGCCGTGTTGGAAGACTAAATAGCATTCCTGAAACCATTAACCAGGAAAAAAAAATGGCTAAAATATACACTGACTACTGAAGCAGCCTTGTCTTGGGGATACTCTTATCTCTATCACAGATCAATTAACTGGCAACCAGGAAGTAACTGCCTTGACAGAAAAGATGAGCTATATGATTCTGAGGGAAACCTGGCTCTTGTTAAAATGTTAGCAGTTAAGAAAATCCATCTAAGTGATTGCAGTTTAAACCTAAACAATATAAACTTTCAAATACCCAATCATGATGACTGAATATGATTTGAGAAACCTGCCATCAAAGCTTCATTACACTTATAGAAGGATATCCAAGTATCTCATATAACATATAACACATTCAGTTAAAATGTATACACATGTCTTAGAGATTTTTAACACTAATGTCAAAATGTTAATGTCACAGAGGAGACAGAAAAAAGGCTTCAGGTACAACTTTCTCATCTTTCATAGCAGGTTGCTGAGTCTGACTGGAAAGAGGAGCTGGGCATGGAACACTGAGGAGATTGTGGGCGAAAAAACTAGCATTATTTGACCTACCAGTTCTTGAGTAGATAGGAATTTTTAATCTAAGATATGACCTACTTATATTAACACTAAAAACTACATATTTTCAGATATTTCTGCAAATAATATAGGATGTATACCTAATATAAATTTCATTTAAGGGAGGTATTCACTTCAGTGACATATTTATGTATTAACATAAATGCACATGCACATATGATAGGTAGAGACACATATACTAACTCCCATAGACACAATTTGAGAAAGCTTCTTTGTTGTTGTTGTTGTTGTTGTCCAGAGTTCCCTAGATTAAAACTGAGACTTTAAACTTCCCTGACTGATTTTTTTTGTTGTTGTTTTTTGGCACTCAACTAACTCAAAATGATTGGCCATTGTCTAAAAATCAACATCGTATTGACTCAGTCAGGAAGACCTTTATTAAAAAATGAAGACGATGCAGCTCATTCTCTTAGATGACAACAGAACCCCATTTCAGTGTTTCCACCTATATGCATTACGAGCAATGGAGTCTTTACTACTTGGATCCTTTTTTCCAAATGAATTAATGAATTAAATTTATTCTTTCAGCAGCTGCTAGGCAGCAGATGGAGCCATTTCTGAAGCCTTGTTGAATTCAATCCATAAAACTCATTTCCTAGGATTAGCAGTCCAAAGTTTCTTTTAATGTTTATATACCACTTGGGATTTTGAATTTCATGATGTTAAACTTTCAACTTAACTATTCTTTTGCATTTCATATCAAACAATTATGATCTTTTGGATTTCTATAGCAGACATGGAAGGTCACATAAGGATAAGAACTGATTTCAAGAGCAATAAATTCCAGCAAGTTGCCCTTTTTGATGTTTGTCCACACTGCTGTATGCCCCAGAGACTGTTCCTGTGGTGTTTCCATGTCGATGGCATGGAGTTTTATATCTGATAATTGCGAATTTTGTTTATTTCCACTTAAATAATTTAAAGCTGCATCCTGGAACACTAGTTAACTTCATGAGTGGTTCAACTGTTTCTGAGTTTTTAAATTTAGTTATAAGTCAGATTGCTATATCATCTAAAAATATTTACTTTATTCACTAGGTTTATTATCCTAACTTTCAAAACTGAAGATTAAGCCGATTACATAGGCAGAGAAACTTATTTTATAATGGTTAACTTTTCAGAAGTCAGCTACCTTGGACAGCTCCAAGCATCCCTTGTGTTTCCTCCTTACCTGAAGTTGTTTTTCACAGAAGAGAAACCACAAAACTTTAAGTCTTTCTGGTTGATATGATAGAAGAATGATAGTCACTATAGAAAGTCTCATTTTAACACAACTTAATTAGAATTTTGTAAAAGGTTCCAACATACTTTCCAGGTTTCAGATACAAACCCCACGTGCTTCAGGACACAGTGTATCCAAGTTAAAAATATTAAATAAAGCCTCGGAGCTTTAAGATCATGCTCCTGCTGTAACACAAACATAACTGAGAGAAGAGTGAATTGCTCTTGTGTGCAACAGTGATTTCCGCTAATTTGGCATAAGAAATCTATATTAATCTAATATTGTAGCAAGCCAAGAAGGCCACATAATAATCACCATGGAGTAATTGAATATCTGAATGAGTAAAAAAGAGAACAGGAATAATCTTAGGTTACAGCATAAAACTAGGATATTCTGCTGGTTATATTAGCAACAAAAAATTTTAAAATGAAAGTCTACTTTTAAACTTACTTTTGATTCTGGACTTATTTCCTAAAAATTACTTTCATATCATAAGGTCAATATACAGTACCATAAACAATATTTCTTCATCAGAATTTCTTTTTACTGTTTTGGATTTTTTTTAGGTGATGTGAAACGTTTTTTGACATAATTCACTATATTCCTACATATAAAACAAGACCTGAGCCACTATTATACACTTTGCCTATTAGCTGCTGTGTTCTCTGAAACCGAAAGAAAAAACACAGGAAACTTTCTTCCAATGCACATCAGAGGAAGCACTCTTAACAGGTGTTTTGTTGACAAAAGAAATATGAGGTAAAGTACTGCTCACCAGGGTATGACAAAGTTCTCTCTATCCCTGGGTAATATTTCATTGAAATCACCCTGCTGTAAAATTTTGTTCAAGGTGAGTATTAAGAATTTGTTCTTCAGCTTTTAAAGTATTACTCTCTAACTTCTGAACAGTCTCCTGACAAGCACATCTATCAGCAATGAAGTGTGTCCTTTTTTGAGACTAGTCTTATCCAATTCTCTAAATACTCAAAATCAATATTATATATACCTAACCCATAAATTTAAAAATCTTAGAAACTGTCCATGAACTTTTTCTCTTATATGTAGCTAAAACCAAGATTCTGGCTTTTTACAAAGAATCTACAAAACTCTTTAAAGATAATGGCTATTAATGCAGAGCTGCATCAACAACTCTCAGCATAGCAAAGATTTCAATTCTAAATAAAGACTTGTAAGACACAAGATCTCATTGATAATTTCTGTGACTTCATAAATTAAGTCTACTTTACTTTTCTTGCAGAGAAAAAAAGATATAGTGTCTCAGATCAAGTATTTTCTGTTATAAATTCACATATTTCAGAAATCATATCAGCAAAGGCAGTGGCTGATATAGCTTAAACATAAGTGCATCATAATATTTTATTCTAAACTTCTTCTTAATATCCCATATTTGGAAGAGAGTGAGAACGTGGAGGTGGGAGTGGTGAATGAATTTAAAATCATGCCAAATGTACATCACAACAGAAACCAGAGCAAGCAGTACTAAAAACCATGGGCACTTCAGCCTTTAGAAATACCCCCATCCCCCTCCCCCACACACTCAGAAACAAAAGTAACTATTAACAACTACTCAAGACCTGAAAACTTGCTCACTGTCTGAGTTCTTATTAAACATCAGGGTAAACAGAATGTGGTAAAAAGTTTTAAACTTACTTTTTTGTGTGTTTCCAAAACTACTTCTCTCCTCCCTGGTGTGCTGACAGGAAACACTAAAGCTGTTGCCTTGAAAGGTAGTTTCCATGATATGACATCCAGTGCCTTTGACTGCTTGGAGATAAGCACCTGCGTGTAGCCCTCCTTACGTCACACCTCCCTATTCAGACCTTCTCAATATGATCCACATTTGCACATCAACAGCCTCATGCGCACACACAGATTTTTTTTCGGCTCTGGGCCCAAAACTTTCACTTTAATTTTCATCACATGATTGCTGTGGCATATGTCCTTCCAAACCGCCCATATATCAGTCATCATGCAAATGAGATGGAATATCACTCCTCTGCAGCAGATGGCCAGGGATGATAACAATGGCTCAACAGAGGAGATTCAATGTCCCTGACTTTATCGCCACGGCAACAACAACCTAAAATATATGTAATGGAAGTGGTGCTTATTAATTTTGCAGGCTCGAGTGTTCTGATTTTGTGAGTGAATGGGCTGAGTTAAAAAGGGGGCTGTGTCCTCCTGCCTCTCGAAGACTATCTATAAAAGCCAGGGACCTGGAAATTATTTTCAGTGACTAAGAAGGCAACAGCCTAGCAATTATTTGAGTAATTAGGTGTAATTCCTCCCTGTAGGCCCTGTACCCTCCTGCGCTTGCTTCACAGAAGCTCACGAATTAGACAGCACCGATACTGAAAAGAAAAGTGCCTCAAGATACAGCGGGAGAGCTTGCGGGAGCCCTGTCACTTGGCCTCCACCAGGCTTGGTAAACACAAGCCCCAAGCTATAAGTAAATAGAGGCCCCACTTCACAAACACAGACCAATTAAAATGACAAAGGCAGCCACACTTCGGGGTGGAGCTTAGCCTCCTGTGAGTGGCACACAGAATAGTCTCTTGGTTCCAGCACGGAGCCTGTTTCCATGACTGGCTGTCAGGATTGGACAGGAACATACACATCTCTCACTCAGCGGGTTGTGCCTTCCTCACTAGGACTCCCTTTCCTCCCCCATGGCTACTTCTAGCCCACATTCTAAGTGAATATCTCATAGACTTATCACTTCTAACTTCACTAAAAAAAAAAAAAATGTAAATAACAGAAAAAGTAATCAATTCTTCAGAACCTTCAGCAAGCCTATGTTTGTTTTAAAAGAATGACTAGCCAACTCCCAGACCCACTGGGGTCATTTCTAGAGCTCACAGGATAAAATAGGATGAGAAATCTCCAAATACTATCCTGGAAACTTTTAAAAACATGTGTTACAACATTTCATACTGACTAATAAAAAGATGGCTTTCCTTATAGTAGTGAATCACATAAAATGTTTTGAAGCTAGAGTTTACTTTCTTGTGGCTTTTAAGACAAAAAGCACTATGGAAATACTATCTAACATCCAACTAGACTCTGTCACTAATTTAAAACCAGGCACTACTCACGAACATATACTGTCCTGGAAGAGCCATGCTGAAAAATTTAAAAAAAAAAAAAAAAAGGAAACGTCACATCTTGTAATTCAGCAAACCTCAGAGCCTAGCCTGAGCCCTGATCCCTAGGAATGCCTTCTCCTGAGGACACCCGCTGTTCTCAGCTGTAATGCGGGGATCCCAAGTCTGTTTCAGAAAAAGGAAAAGAACTAGTCATGAAAGTTAGTCACTCTATATCACACACAGAAATAACTGACAATCTAACTTTTAAAGTAGCTACATCTCCCATGTGGGTGTGGGTGGGTGCTCTGACATTCACCTTTTTTTTTTTCTAAAATGTTGCTTAATATCAATTCATTAGTATTTTGCAATGCATTTATTGCTTGATATATTCAGTTGCCTAGGGCATAATTTCATTGTGCTACTTCAAAGCAACATTCCAAGGTAAAGACATGTTAAGAGTAGTACATTTCTACTGTGAAACTTCCCATCCTGGGAGGAATTCTTATTCCGAGCTCCCAGTCACTCCATGAGCAGCACTTGATGTACATGGCAGTGGCCAAGCATTACACATCAAGGAAAGTTTGTAGTGAAAGCTCAGTGACCTAACATTAGAGGACATTATAGAACAGGAACAAAGTCATGTCCCATCAGGAATACTGTAAAATAATTTTATTTGTTAAAGTATGTGAAATATCGTACTATTTATTCATTTACAGAAGTCAGTGTAATTGTCACAATTCAGCATCAAATATTTTTATCATTCTTAAGAGATGTGCCATAACTAACAGCAGTCACTCTTTACCACCAATTTTGCCCCCAGGAATGCATGAACACTTATCTACTTTTCATCTCTACAAATTTTCCTATTTCAGAAACTTTTAAATATTAGAATCATATAATCACAGTTCTGTTTTTTTACTACAAATCATTATTATTTGTGATGGTTATTTTTAAGCTCTATCCACTTTTATCATATATTAGTTGCTTATTTAATTTTAATACTAATATTTTATTATTTGGGTACACCACATTTAATTTTTGTTCTTCCCAGATAACAAATTTATTCATTTCTCTTGCATATGTACCCAGCAATAGAATGGTTGGATTATTTAGTAATGCCTATAGTTGTCTGAGGAACTAAGAAATTGCTTTGAAGTATCATAACTTATCATTCATATTCCTCAACAGTGTATAAGAGTTCCAACATTCCAGCACTGTGTTAACTGGCTTGTTTACTGGAGATTTCTCAGTGAATCTGAAATGCTGTCTCCCCGTTTTGACTGGCGTTCTTTGATGACTAACTCTGCCAGCATCCTTTGTGCTCTTCTTAGCCTTCCATACATTGGGTTTTAGGAACTGTCTAGGCAGATATTTTTCTGACTTAAAAAATGTGGTGTTTTCTTTTTATCATTAGATTGTACAAATTCTTTCCACATGTGATTTAGATTCAAGTTTCTTATTAGATAGAAAATTCACCAAACTTTTCTACTACTGTATGGGATTTTTTCATATCCTTGATGTTTTCCTTTAAAATCAAGCTTCTAGTTTGGGTGAAATTCAATTAGTTGATGTTTCTTTGTTTATTTGCTTTTTAAGGTGACATCTACAAACTACTTTTAAATTAGGTTGCTAAAGATGTCTTCTATTTTTCTCTTTAAAAGTTATATATTTACATTTAGGTCCTTTATTCATTTCTAGTTATTACTTTGTTCATGGCATGATGTAAGGATCCAACTGCCTTTATATACGTGAATCTACTTATCCTAGTGTCATGTATAGGAGAAAGAATATTTTTTTTCTTTAAGAAACACCCTGGACTGACCCTTCGGATCCCACTCTAACTATAGGAACACCTGACTCACTCTTGAGGGAAGATAGACAAAACTGGATTTGCCAGGAGTGGAGACTGAACTAAGCATTATTGGATCAGTGGGACCATGGGACTGTCTGCTGCCTGCCCAGGAAAGGGATGGGGAATTGTGGAGAAGAAAAAATGACCTGATGTGGTGGGAGGGGGAAGGGACCTTGAATAAGGATATACAGGGATAGAAAAAAAAATTCAGAGGGAAAGCTGAACACAAAGTAATTTTATGTGTAGCAAATTATTTGCATTATCACCCTTGATAAGTCATGCTTATGATTTTTATTTTCTTTATAGTTATTGTTAACTTATCAGCATTTTAAATTCAAT
>PVIH01001991.1:0-10274 GCA_004025045.1 Sigmodon hispidus | reverse complement strand
GAAATTATTTGTTACTGTTATGCCCGCATGTAAGAATTTCCACCAGGGAGGCTGGACACGTTATGAGTGGGAATTTTATTGCTGCCTACAAAGAATAAGAACCCAGGTCGATCACCTAGTTCTGCACAGGAGAAGGGGGTAAGAGAGTGTTGCCCCAACCAGCAGGGGCTTTTAAAGAAAACCTATGTAATCAAGATGCCACACACCTTAATGTTCTGGATGGGCAAAGGTGTAAGGTGCAGCAGCTATTGGAGTTTTCTAGTGCAAATCCCACCTTTGAATCCATTGGCTGCTGCGGAAGTTCACTCACAGACCTGGGCTCTGCCCCCAGAATGAATCCAGGTCCTTACATTCCCCCCTCTGACTGGTTCCTGAGAGTCCCAATCATGGGACTCACCTGTCTCTTGTCTACACTACTGCTTTTGCCAGGTCCTTACAGTTACCTCTACTGAAAAATCAATTGACCTTACACATTGGGGTTTATTTCTGGACTTTCAATTGTACCACATAAATTATGTCTATTCCAGCACATTAGAAATCACATTAGCTTTGCAGTATGCATAGAAATTGCGATGTGTGAGTTTCCAAAGTTTTTACTCTTTTTTTGGGATGGTTTTAGTTGTTGAGGGTCCCTCAAAGTTCTGTCTGAATTTGAAAATCATCTGGATTTGGGTAAGGAACACACAGAACCAGCAGCTCTCCACAGCATTACACAGCATGCTTTTTAGCCTATTCAAAGAAACCATAATCTCGTTCAGCAGTGTTTTGTAGTACTTAAAGTAAGTAACCTACCTTGTTAAGCTTATTTCCATGTATTGTATTCTTTTGGAACTTTTTGAAAATAGATTCAGTGTTTCCTATTCATATTGTAGTTTTTTCCTTGTTCCTTCATAAAAATATCAATGACTTCTGTACTCTGACTTTGTGAATTGCTATATTACTAAATGTTTGAGCTCAAACACCATTTTTGGTAAATTTTTTTGAAAGGGAGATCATCTAAGTATAAATCTATATAAAATGTAACTTGCATACAAATAAACTTTTATTACTGCCTTTGTAATCAGATGAATTTCATTTTACTTTCTTGTTAAAATGCCCTGTGCAGGACTGCCAGAATGGAAATGGTGGGAACAGACACCATTTTGCTCCTGATTTTAGGGAGAAAGTAGTTCAGTCTTTCACCAACAAGAATGATGTTACCTCATTTGGGAATTTCTAAAGATCATTTAAAAAGCATTTTTAACTCAAAAGCTAACTAATAATGCAGCAAAGCATTTGGAGTAACCCCTAAGGATATCGAAACTAAAAATCCTTCCCTTGTTCTTTTAAATTTCAAAAATGCCTGGGGTCGTTACTTTCATGGTGCTGGCCAGACTTCATCCCTCTCTGTCCCTCTAAAGCATGCTGAGATGCAGCTGGAACGGTCTGACACAGGGAATTTGTTCTCTCTAGGTTTGGAAGGCATGGTAGTTCAGAGCATCCTTGAGGAACTTACACCCTATTTAAATCAAGTGTAGACAGCACATCTAAATGTCATCTGCAGCCTGAGATTAACCCAAATATACTCAAGATAAAATGATATTGCTCACCATGCTCACATTTCCATTATTTAATTTCCATAAAGGAACTCTAGAGATTTCCTGAATCTATGTGTAAAAGTCGTTATATTCATATCTACCATGATATAGGAAAATTAAATAATATATTAGGAAAAGTATAAAGTCAAATAACATTGTGAAAAATCAATAAAAATGAGACACTTGCATGCGGGCACATAAGAGATCAAATGTTTCCTACAATGAAGATGAGAAGAAGGGCAGTGACTGGATTGTTAACAGCAATGGTCAATAACACTGATTTTAGTGCTACTCTTACAGCAAACACTGCTCAGTCATTCATACATTGTTTTTTTAATGGAAGCACTAAAGCCTTCCCCTATTATTAGTAAAGTTGCCAAGTTAGTATTCAAGTTCAAGGTCTGCTTTTCAAGTCCATGTTTGTGTTCCCACATAGATGTGAACATCACCCTTACCTGCATCCTCAACAACCTCCATGAGCTGATTATGAGAAAAAATCTCAATTGCATTCTTTTCTTTGACCTTTTTATATTTTTAAGTATAAATTGTTAACAGTAACAAGAGATTTCTAATGTTGCCTCTAATCATCTAAACAAAATTGTCAAAGTGTTATCATCGAACAGTGTAAAGTTTGCTTCAAAATAATAACATAGCAGAGATGTTTTAAATATTTTTATTTTCCAAGATTATCTCTTTGGAATTCAAATAATAAGACATACTTAATATTACAGTAAAAAATAAAGTATTTCCAAAGAAGCTTGAATACTAGTTCATATTACTCATTTGTACATATAAACCTATGTCTCCATCTAAAAATGTATCTATATTTCCTGCATCTATTTCCCCTTTTAATGTATCATCTATATCAAATAAACCAAGTTTTTGTCTTCATCGAGCAAATAAATTGCATGTGGTCAATGTATTGGTGACACCTGGTCACTGGCTCTACCAGCCTTGTCCTGATTTACCACCAAACAAGTAGCATTACCAGAAGCACCAAACCCGGGATTCAGACAACTCTCTATACTTTGTGTTCATGGGGAAATGGAGGCTTCGGATCATGGGTAGGAGATGATCTGAAAGAGACACCAGATGCTATGCTCCTGGGAACATCTCTCAGCTCTTGACATTTTTGCATCACATTCTCATAACACAAAATATAGCTCTGGGGGAGTGAGGGCATCTGAACAACTCAGGTCATTACTCTCCTCATGTTTCTGAACACTTCTCTCTCTCTCTCTCTCTCTCTCTCTCTCTCTCTCTCTCTCTCTCTCTCTCTCTCTCTCTCTCTCTCTCTCTCTCTCTCTCTCTCTCTCTCACACACACACACACACACACACACAAGCTTACTCCTGTCTTCACAGAGGCAAGACATGCCTGTTACGATATCATTTGGGAAAATCAAATTTTCCATACATTTCCTAGGTAATCTGAGTTCAAGTTGTCTTCTAGCCATGGAAGTCTCAAATAAAGAGTTCTCTGCAGTTTGTACAGTTCGGTTAATGTGTTTTCAGTAAGGTCCCGATGACTAAACTATTCGTATTTGGAACAACAGGAAGTGAATACAAGATAAATGAGAACAAGATAAGGGCAGTGTCAAGACAGCCTGCTCAAAGCATGGAAGGCTGTTGGCCAACACTTGGTACCCTGGGAGAGAGATGATGATACACCGTTCTCTTGATGCTGATGCTCTGCCCTGACTTTTAAAGAGGTGAGAAAAAGATGAAACATCAAAATGAATTATTCGAAGACTGAAAGACTGGCAGCATGATTCCAGAGATCACATAATGTTTTTCTTACACTTTGTGAAACAGAGAACATGACCACAGGCTATTTTGGAACAACTCCCAGGAAAGGAATCAAGGATAGAAAGCAGTATACTTAAGGGTGTTTTGAACGTGACTGCCTCCCACAATTCAGTTCTCATCTTGGGTAAGAACATAGTTCAGCATGTTAGTTATCTGTTGCAACTAGCAGTTTAAAGAAGGCACTGGTTTCTATATCCTACAAATACGCAGGCTAGGAGTCTGCTAAGCACAGTATAATTGGCAGAAAAAGTTTGCAAAGGTTCTTTCACCATATGCAGGGGGAATTATGGCTTCCCCTGATCTTTTAGATATCTCTCAGGTGGATAATCAAGAAGCTAAAAGCACTTCAGAAATTGAAGAAAAAGCATGCCAAATACAATGTGTCTAAACTTAGGATGGGGTTTTATTCCAACAAATCCACTTAACCACTGAAATAAAACATAGAACTTCACTAAAATGTACTTACTACCAACCAAACAATGGCTTACAACAAGTGTATTATAGTATCAACTATTCCCCGTCCCAATCCATAGCTAACATAGTTGAGGCTTGCAGCAGCCCAACAAAGAGTCAAGCTGTGACTTTTCTTGCCAGACAAGATTTTAAGAGAACATCCTTGATTGAGATGGACTCAAATACCTTTCAAGGGCAACCATTCTCTAACTGAGCTCAAGAGTAAAGTTAATATTAACATTGTTCTATCTATATGAAATCTTGTAATTTATGGTAATATATACATATACATATATGTGTGTACATGTGTGTATTTGAAATCTCCCAGTGTTCACTTAGAAATATTACACTCTTTCAGGCTGTGAAGCTTTTAAATTGGATTTATTTCCAAGTATTTTGGAGTAAGAATGTCCTATCTGCTTGACATTAATAAACCAAGATATTAATGACAGTGATTGTCACATGGAGATTATAAGTACCCAGTCTACACAATGCAGTCATCACAAGAAAAGAAAATCTTAAGCAAACCATTCAATTCTTGGAACAATACAGTTAAAAGTTGAAAAATGACAAGATCAGATGAGATGATGATACTTCCTGAGTTGCCAATGGAAAATTATTTGAAAGATTTCATATGAGACTTTATTTTTGAAACAGTTTCGCATTAACAATGATATTTGGAGGAAGGTATGAAGATTTGCACACACATCTTGCCACAGTCGGCACAATTTCATTCACAGACAAATGTTCCCACCATCATGTCACCCACTGCATAACTACTGAGCCTTCAAGACACATTGCAATTATCTGGTTGCACAGTTTGTTTTGGTGTGCACCATGGTATTGTATATTCTATAATCTTGGCAAATATATAAAGACATGCATATATCACATTAGTGTCAATAATCTTGGCAAATATATAAAGACATGCATATATCACATTAGTGTCAAATCATTTTGCAGACCTAAAACTACTGTGTCCCACCAATTTGTCCCTTGATACTTCATAAGCATTGACAAAAATGAGTCTTTTCATTGTCTCTGAATTTTGCCTTTCCAGAATGTCATGTATTTGATACCACAAAGTATGAAGTACTTTCAAATTATGAAGCAAATTCAAATTGCTTTTTTCACTTAGTAATATGCACATGTTTCTTCCATGTCTTCTGTGGCAAGATAGCTTATTTCCTTTCAGCAGTGAATAGTTTCCATGTTGGGTTGTACCACAATTTGCTTATCCATTCACATATTGAAGAGAAACATGGTGGCTTCAAAGATTTAGCAATTATGAATAGAACTGTTACCAAAAATATCTGTTATAAAGCTTTGTGTGTGTGTGTGTGTTTAGGTGTGTGTGTATGTGTACCTGTTTTCAGTCTCTTTAAAACAATTTCAAGTAGTGTGATTGCCAGATCACAGGGTAACAGTATGTTTAATTTTTTAAGAAAAAATGAAATTGTGTCCTAAAGTGACTGTATCAGTTTGCTATCATACCAACAATGGTAAGAAAACCTGTTGTTTGGCATCCTCCCTAGCAGTTGATACTGTTAGTATTCTGGACATTAAATCTTTGTAAAGCTTTTCCTTTTTTTTAAAAAAAAAAAAAAAACTTTATTTATTTATTTATTTGCCTTGGTGTTTGTCTGGAACTGGAACTACAGACAGTTGTTAGGTGCCATGTGGGTGCTGGGAATCGAACCCAGGTCCTCTAGAAGAGCAGACGGTGTTCTTAACCACTGAGCCATCTCTCCAGCCCTGTAAAGCTTTTCATTATTTATAGGTAGCTAATTTATAAGAACCTTCATTTATTTAAACTGATACCCCTAAATATATAGAGACACAAACACATGCACATGTGTGTAAATATAGTTGATGCTGCATTCTACAAGCTATAACGTTGATGTTATAAAATAACAACATAGTATTGTGGTGTTACTACAATGCTTCAGTAATTTATATTAGGAGTAAATAGTAGAAACTTTTATGTTTCAATAATCATATTTATACTAATAATATCAAATACTCATTTAACGCCTATTGGTCCAGTCACTTGCTTTCTCTAAAGTCGCATATCACAAAAAAAAAAAACTAGAAAATTTGTGTTGTAGTCTGCCTAGTACAAATAAAGAAACTGAGTCTTAGTTAGATAAGGAAATGTTTATTTAAAGGGATTTGTCTCTTAAATACCATGACCAAATTTTTGAGGTAAATACTATATAAATTATACTGTACTTTGCATGTTAATTCTGAATTCTGTAATTAAGGCAAGCCAATGGAAAGTATGACATACATATGAGACAAAGCAAAACAAGCCATAATCTCAAGATCATTAAAGAAACTAGGATCTAGGCAAGTTAGGTAGAGCCAAATTTTCTCTCCCATTCCCACATTTTTTTCTAATTTTCACTTTCAGGTATGAGTGTTTTGTCTGCATGTTTCTATGTGCACAAGCATGTTTGATGCCCAGAGAAGCCAAAAGAGCATGTTAGATCCTCTGGGACTGTAGTTATAGACAGTTATGAGCTGCTATAAGTATGTTGAAAATTGAACTCATGTTTTCTGAAAAAGCCACAATAAACTGTAGCCTTTATTCTACCCAGCCTGCTTTATATCTATCTTGCTGAAATGAACTTCACGGTCTAAAATGTGCATGTTGCAGGTTTTTAGTGGGAAGGATCTCTCTACTTGTCATCTCAGACTTCAGTTAGAGTTAGAGCGATGCCAGAGACTGTGGCACAAACCTCCACTGGGTAGATATATTCAAATATGGTCAGTCTTAACTGCCTATATGACATGAATGAGGAAGGAATGATTTCATATAGCTGAATCTAAATAATAGCACTTCATACAGTCAGAGGTCAAAATGAGTTGTACTAACCAGTTTGTACATAACCTTTAAGATTTTTGGAACTGATCTCAGAGAAATCAAGCCTAAAGTTCTTCATGGGGTTTAAGTTATAAATCTGAAGCTATTGACATTGTTTTCCTGATAATATATAAGAAATAAATGGTAGAGAAAAGAAAGAAAAACATTAAAAACAAGAAAAAGAAAAAGTAGAAATGAGTCTAAAGGATATAGGTATAAAAGATAAAAGGTCTTTGCTTTCCAGCCTGGTCACCACTGATGGGAAGTCACCATTTTGATGCTTGATTTACTCCAGACACCTAATAGGTATAGTATACTATAGTTTAAAACTTCTGTACTCAAGCAATTCTCCTGCCTCAGCCCTCCACCCCACCCAACCCCAAGTATCTGAAATCAAAGGTGAGGGGAACTAACAAGGACTAAAATTGGAGAACACAGAGAGAGTGAGAGACCTTGAAATACTCAGTCCTAAATGGGAGGCATCATCAAAGTTCTCCCTCCAGGTATAGGAAGCTATTCAGAAGAGAAGGTAGAAAGACTGTAGGAGCCAGAGGGCATAGGTGATACCAAGGAAACAGTGTCTTCAGACACAACAGGACAGATGTAAATATAAATCCACAGAGACTGAGGCACCATACACAGGGCCTGCATAGGTCCAAGTCAGACAGTGTCCAGGGCTGAAGGCAGGAATTGAACATGGGTTCCCAAGTCCCAGTGCTAAAAGGAAGACATGAACACAGGCTTCCACCCATAACCAAAAACCTGTTCCCAAATGACATGTGCTTGCAAAGGAAGCATTAGTTTTCTCCAGTGAAGTCTTACTGGGTACATTAACTACATTTAAGGGCAGGCCCGTGCCCAGCAGTGGATAGCCAATGAAAAATGAACTCAGTGGTATTTCTGTAAACTTTTTGTCTCACATTGCTTTCTTTCTTTTTTCTTTCATTCTTTATTCCTTCCTTCTTTCCTTCCTTTCTTTTTTGTCTTACTGTACTTTTGTTTGTATATTATGGTCTTCAATTTTGTGTTTTTATGGGTTTTATGTATATGTGTCTGTGTATTTCTTGTTTTTTTTTTTTTTTATTATGAATTGAGTTCTTGGTTGTTTGCCTGTTTGTTTTCGAGAGAAATGGAGTTGCATGATGAGGAGTTGGGAAGGGTATGGGAAAGCTTAAGGGAGCTGATCAGAATATTTTCTGGATTTTTTTCAATACAGATTAAAAAAAATACACAGATGCCTATGTGCCAAGTAGGGTAGGAGTTAGGAAAGACTACAACAAAGCTATAGAAAGAAATTTTAAGGTGATAGATATGTTCATTATTTTGATTCAATAAGTTCCATGGTAGATACTTATAGAAAAACTTTGAATATATAAATAAAATCATATATATACAATTATATGAAGTGTTTATGTATGTATTTGTTATTGACTAATGATTGGAAAAGGAATCAGAGGACAAACAACTGCCAATTTGGGGTTATAAACACTGAGAAATGTAATGAATAGGAAAAGGTCTTTGTTTTCTAAAATCTCTAAAAGAAGAATAGGAAAAATGATAGCTGTAAAGGGGGATAAAAACAGTGTGATGAGATATATAAGGGCAAGGAAAAAGTCAGATTAACATGAAAATCACACTGGAAATAAACTAGATGAGACTTGGGAAACCAAAGGAAGTCAATTAGCAGGAGCTCTGAGGACAAACAGAAGAAGACTAGAAAAGTGTAGCAATGTCAAGGGCCAGGAACCATATACTTGATAGAAACTGAAAAGGGATTAGACAGAACAAAGTAATAAGAGTAACAATAGAAGAAAAGGTCAGAAACTGGCAAGGCTTTCTGTTCAGAGTCACTGTGAGTAAGGGTAAATTACTGGACAATTCTAGTAGACAGATGCAATCTGACTTGTCCTATTAGAGCACTGAGAAGCTATCTATGGAAAACAAACAATGGAGACTGAGAAAACAAGTCAAGTCAAACACTATTGAGCCAATTCAGGGATCTGCAAGGTAGCTTATGTTCTAGGAGGGTTGCCATGGAAATGAGAAAACATGGCCAGATTCAAGAAACAGAATGCATGGAATTTGTTGGAGATGAGATGAGAATTACTTCTTTTCTAAAACAGAAGCAACTGCAAGGAGGAAATGAGTTCATTGATGGCAAAGAGAATCTGAAAGAAACAAGCCTTGGTGGGAGTGGTAAATAGACAGCTACTCCTTTAGCCATGTTCAATACTTATAAGAATAATTCTAGACTTTAATGAAGAGTGTAGTTTAGAAAAAATAAAGGTGAGTATTACAGTACTGTAGGTATACTTAAAGATATCAAGACCAGGTAAGACAACACAAGGAAATACAGCTGGGGAAGAGCAGAAATCCAAGGACCACGCAACATATCTGGCTTGTATTTGAAAACAAACACCAGAGGAGACTCTTAGAGTGAATAATTCCACTGAAGCCAAGAGGAAAGAGCTAAGAAGGAGCATATGGTCCATCTTTTCAAGTACTGGCAAGGGGTACATAACTTGAAGACAGAAAACACCACTGAGCTGGTGATTGGCATCAAAAATGACCATGGAAAACCAGCTTTCAGAAGAAAAAGAATAAAATGGTATATGCCTGGGAAAAATATGAGACAAAGAAGTGAAAACTGGACTGTAAAGGAATTTACCAAGATGTGTTATTGTGACAATTAATAGAGTAACAGGATACAGGTGTAGCTGATGTCAGTAGTCCACAGTGTTACTGACTGAACATGGGGAAGAGGGCTGGGATGCTAACAGTGAAGTTTCTTGCTTACAAAAGAGAGGACATTATCCGTGAAGAAACAGAGGCATGCTTTGGAGATTACTGAGGCAGTATAGTCATTGATGATAATAAGGTCACAGGTATAACATGAGGATAACCCCTGAGCAGGATGAGAAAGGAGACCACTGAGGCTGTGTACGGAGGCTGAGAGAGTGAGGTCAGCGTGAGAAGGATGAGCATATGGGCAAAAGTGTTATTAAGAATACGAGTGAAAACATCATAGTTTTGTGCCCGAATCATTCAAGAATATGTTAGATCAGCCAAAAGAATAGCAAAAGTGGCTAATAGGGCATTAGCTTCCAATAAACTAGAAATTCTTGAAATTTGTAGAAGAAACAAGTAAGCTTGAAAAAATCACCAGTGACTCTGTATATCAGACATAAATAAAAAAGAAAAACTCACCTCACATTGGGAAAGACTGATATCTTTGCCAGAAGACATTCAGAGATGTTGCACGTTCCCAGTAACCTTTAATCAAGTAAGAAAATATACCTATTAGTAATTAACAGAAAATTGTACAATAGTTATTGTGCAGTATGATTTGAGATTGGTGTTGAGCATTTCATACAAATGCTGAGTGGGCTATTCACATTTGCACTCTTCATCTGGGAACCTGAAAGTATCACACTGCTGTCATGGTCAGTGTCACATTGTTGTCACAGTATCAAAACATGGAATCAAGAAGTGACCTCCAGACTTTGTGCTGATTTTTGGCCTGTTCTCTTGAGGGTTTCCTCTAGCGCTGCCTCATATCTCTCTTTCATC
>PVIH01001990.1:119892-207493 GCA_004025045.1 Sigmodon hispidus | reverse complement strand
CCACACACACACACACACCATACACCACACACACACATACACCATACACCACACACACACACACACCACACACACCACACACACACACCATATACCACACACACACACACACACACACACACACACACACACACACACATGCTTTTTTTTGAGATAGGATCGTACTATGACCTGGAACTCTGAACCTTCCTGCCTAGTCCTCTCCAGTGTTGGGATTCTAGTCAGGCAGGCTCCACTGTGCCTTCATTTTCCAAGACTTTTGAGCCTGGCCGCATCACCCAGGCTTTTCCCAGTTTATTCACCTGAGCCAATAAATCCCTTTCGTTCAAACAAGGAGGAAGTACACGCGCTCATTGGTTGAAACTAGGAAGTCTTAAAGCAACTTCCTACTTCCTGGGATTGTGCTGGGGGATAAGGGGCACACGAGATGTCAGCAGTTGCCATAGACCTGGGATGCTAGCCCTTAATGATGTGTTATAAATAACATGGGGTAGATGAAACTTAGGAAAACTTCCTTTTTAAAAGAGTTCTAAGTTGAATGAGATCTTATTCTTTCTCAACAGATCCAAATCTTTCTTCTCCCTGATCCTTGTTCCGCTTTTAAACACAAAACAACTGTGAAATGATTTTCAAATCTATATTTTCTTTGAGATTCTCTCACTGAGAGAACTAGACCAGAATCCTACTGGCTTCTCAATTCTCGGAGTGTGCAAGCTGATCCATTCTTGATGATCAGTAAGTACTGCCGGAAGTGGGACTTGGACAGCATTCATGAATAAAGCTGGTGAAATGAATGGCCAGCATTTACTGAGTACATGTTGTGTTCCGAGTACATTCCTAAGGGGCTTACTATTTTATGATATAGTCCTCAGTATGTTATTATTACTCTATTTTCCAAATGAGCAAACTGATACAATCAGTAAATAATACAGCCAGGATTTCATGTCAGGGAAATTAATTCAAGAGCCCTAACATTTTGGCCTACATGCTCTGACACCTCTCATGTTGAAGGTAGCTTGTTAAAGCAAGTTGGAGTTAAACCACTCACTGTTAGAGGCCGGGGTAACCCTGGAGTCACTTGATTGCATTACAAGATAAAAGTAGACACTGGACTAAAACCCAGAGGTGATGGAGGTTTATATAACCACATAGGGTTCCTAATGCCTAGCTGGGATCTTTTAACAAAGGTCCTTACCTTGTCTGTAATATGTATGTGCTTTATACATGGACATCTTTGAGGGCTTACTTGAAAAAAAACACCCCAAGTAGCGGCTGGTATTCCAAGGGGTATGTATGCCAGGCAAACCTCATCTGCTGAATCAGATCAAAACAGAGGTTGTTAAGGAAATGGCTCTGCTAAGAGTTGGGAATCTAGTATGAACATCACACCCTCATAGAAGGCTTACCTGGCCTTGGCCAAGGTCAAATCTGTCTTCTCAAGCTCTTCTGTCTAACAAAGGTCAGTTGTAGTTACATGTGTATTTGTGTGTGTGTGTGTGTGTCTCTTTGTGTACACACATAAACATATGCACTCATGCATATACATTTCATGTGTGAATGTAGAGTTGAGGGTGAAAACACTTACTTGTTACAAGTTTCTAGAGGGCAGAGTTCCTGTCATTTTTTCCCTGCTCACCCTCCAGATACTGATGGAACATCAGAAACTGCTACATGAAGGAAAGAATGAACAAATGAGTGAATGATTAAATGCCTGAAAGCAGTACAGTGACTCTGCATTTGCGGTGTGAAGGGGTGGATGCCACTTCAACAGTCTGTAATTTGGACAGGTTCTCAGGAATCCGCACCACTGATCAGGCAGGCCTTTCAGGAAAGTTATGCAAATATCCACTTAGGGAGGCTTAGACACCCACCCCTACCCCCAAGAGTGGAAAAGAAGCCCAAAAGGTGAGCAAGCAGTTTTCAAGGCATGCTTTCAACTTGGCCCTCCCCGCGCGTGTTTTCCTCTACAGTGTTTCCAATTACTGTGGCACTCTCGGTATCCAGATCCATCTCAAGCGAATTCCTCCGCAGCTCCTTGCCAGACATATGGGATCAATCAGTGCGCTTGTGAGGGAATGTTGACAGCATGACAGGCGAGGGGTTCTGGTGTCATGGAATCGCCAAGAGTCTTTAGCTGAATCCCAGGGAAGAGGGAGGGGGAGAAGAGAGATAGAGAAGAGATACGGGAGAAGGAGCGGGAAAGGAAGGAGAGGACAGACAGAAAAGGAGGGAAGTGACTCTGGCTTCACTGCCCCCTTCCTTCAAACATTTTATAGGCTTGGGGAGAGAGAGGGGAGGAGGAGAGAAGCTGAATAGCCAAAGGAGCAGAGCTCTCTAGTCTCTCCCCGAGCTGCCAGAGAAGTCTGGATCCTGTCCCCACTGTCACATGCAAGGGCTCTGAGACTTGTGGCTGCTATCCCGGGTCCCCTCCACCCAGCTCGGGCTTCTGCACTCTGGGAACTGTCGCCTTGCTCTCCCCCGAGCCACTGCTGGGTCCCCAGCGAGATGTGGTCGTTCCTGGCCTTTTGTTGCTGGGCTCTGGCACTGGTGTCCGGCTGGACCAACTTCCAGCCCCTGGCCCCGTCGCGTAACTTCAGTTTCCGCCTGTTCCCCGAGGCCTCGCCCGGGGCTCCGGGAAGACTGACCCTGCCACCCGCGTCCGGCGAGGAGGAGGCGGTGGGGAGCAAAGTGGAGCGTCTGGGCCGAGCGTTCCGGAGCCGCGTGCGGCGCCTGCGGGAGCTCAGTGACCGCCTGGAGCTCGTCTTTTTGGTGGACGAGTCATCCAGCGTGGGCCAAACCAACTTCCTCAACGAGCTCAAGTTCGTGCGCAAGCTGCTGTCCGACTTCCCTGTGGTGTCCACGGCCACGCGCGTGGCCATCGTCACTTTCTCGTCCAAGAACAACGTGGTGGCGCGCGTGGATTACATCTCCACCAGCCGGGCACACCAGCACAAGTGCGCGCTGCTCAGCCGCGAGATCCCGGCCATCACCTACCGCGGTGGTGGCACCTACACCAAGGGCGCATTCCAGCAAGCTGCGGTAAGACCCCGATCCCCCGGGCCAGCGCTCCGGGATTCCTCCGGACCCACAGCTGCCAGCTCCTTCTCCAGCCAGGTTCAGCTCCAGCAAGGCTTAACCCTCCTGAGGCGAGCTTCTCCAGCAACACAAATAGGAAGGACTATTCTCCTGCTGTCCTTGTGAGGGTGCAGAAGGATAATGGATTTTAAATGCTTAGTGAGATGTCATGCTTCTCTGATCACTTAAGGAATTCTGGTAGGAAGGGATCTCTCTCATACAGCCACACTTATGTATAGCAGGGACAGGTATGGTTTCACTTGTGAAGACCAAACAAGCACACACCTTGTCTTCCCTCCCAGCCTTTGCTTTGTTTGTTTGTGACAGGCTCTCTGGTTTCCCAAACTGGCCTCTAACTTACTACTTAGCAGAGGGTGACCCTGAGTTCTAATACTCTTGCATTGCATCTCTCAGGCGCTAGGATGACAGCCATTGGCCACCAAGATTTTATACTCTTTACTATATAAACGTTTAGCATCTGACAAAAGTCAGTTTCACATGGTAGACCTTTATGAAAATGTATCTTTTTTCTAACCTCAAAGTAATACTTAGCTGAGCACAATTGGGAACACAGAGAAATATTTAAGGCAATCCAGCAAATCCGTGTTAGTAGAGTAAATGAAATATAAAGGATGGGGAACCCTAATAATCTCATCTTTAAAATTCCAGTTGAATATTGTTCAATATGTATATTCATACATTATTTCAACAAACTTCCTAGCCTAGCGTTTTGCAGTCTGCATCCTTCAGCCGTTACATATGATGCAAATGCACATTAGTTCATACTATCCTGAGGCATGACCATGGATGTCTGAAGAGGAAACTGGATTCCCTGCATTTCAAGCAGTTGTAAGCTGCCATGTGGGTGCTGGAAGGTGATTTCAAGTCCTCTGCCTGAGCTTTTAACCACTGAGCCAGCCCATGACAACTGAGCGTTTTGAACTAATGCAGAGACAGCATACATTTGCATCTTCTAAATAAGGAATTTGGAAAGCCCTCTTTGATTACTTCCTCAGGAGGCTTCCTAAATTCCTTATTCAGTAAATTATATGAACATCTTTAACTTCTTATTTCACATTGCCACCTCCTCCATTGGAAAGTTGTATAAATTTACATTTTCCTGTTATATGCACATAAGCAAACTTTTTTCTTTTAAAAGAGTATTATTGCTAACTTGATAACTAGAGGCACTATTATAGCAAGTTCAATTTTGATAATTTTTGAGGGGGGAATATTAGCTACTGTATTTGCTAGGAATGTCTATTTTTTTCTAACCACTCTTTTGCTCTTATGGGGATATGTGTTTATTCATAATGATTTACATACACTTTTTTTGTAGTGAGGTCAGGAACCCTTTTTATACATGGAGCAAATACATTTTTCCAGTTTGTTGTATCTTACCTGTTTACTGTGGTGTCATTGAATGAATGAATGGTTCAAACCTTCATTTGCTCAATTTATCAAAGTTTGCTTTTTAAGATCCAAATTTGGGTAGTTGTGAGGTGATGACTCAGCTGTTAAAAGCACCATCTACTCCTATAGCAGATCGAGGTTCATGGCTCAGCGCCCAGTTGTTAACATACAACTATCCTTAACTCCAGTTCCAGGAGATCCAACAGCCTCTTCTGATCTCCTAGGCCTCAGGTATGCACGTGTTGCATATTTAGACAAACAGACAAAACACTCAAACACATAAAATAAATACATCTAATTTTTAAAAGATCTTATATTTGCTTAAATTAGGACGTCCCATAAACAACGATCTCTCTCTCTCTCTCTCTCTCTCATTAATTATTCCAGCTAGTCACTAGTTCTTTCCCAATTTAGTTGAATGCCTCCTAAAGAATTTTTTATTTAATATGCATGAATGTCTGTGTGAGGGTGCCAGATCACCTGCAACTGTAGGTATAAACAGTTGTGAGCTATCATGTGAGTGCTAAGAATTGAACTCAGGTCCTCTGGAAGAGCAGCCAGTGCTCTTAACCACTGAACCATCTCTCCAGCAGTGACTAAATGTCTCTTTTAACTACGTAGTAAATGTGAATGGGCACTTTGCCTCTCCTGGTCTTCTAATTTATCCTATCTTATCTTAACCAGCACTAACATGATTTAGTTATCATAGATTTACAACATATTTAAATGTGAGATAGTGAAAAATTTTCTCTTTTGTCTGCCTTGTCTTTTTCCATTAGTCTTTTAATCTATTTTCATATAGTTCCAATGAAGCTTATATGTTTCCTGCTTCAATATAGAAAATATTGAAGTTATTGAGAGTTACTACATTTTTATAATAGTTCTAAGCTCATTTATACTTTTAATATCAATCAAGAGTTGTAGTTTTTCAAAATTCTTGTACATAGCTTTAAATTTTAGATCTAATTATATTAAACACTATTATCTATTAATCTATCCTTTGTGGTACCAAGGATCAAACATAGGCCCTCATATAAACTGGGTCAGTGCTCAGTCACTGAGCTATATCCCCAGGATATATCCTCAGTTTCTTTTTTAGATTTTTATTTTTTTCCTTTTGACCTTTTATTATTATGAGACAGGGTCTTCCTAAATTGTTCAGACTGACCTTGTATTTTCAATCTTCTCACCTCAGCTTCCTGAGTAGCTGGAATTATGGGTCTGCACCAAGAGGCTCAATTCATCTTCCACATTTTATTTTAAACAGTTATTCTTAAATTATCAAAATAGTCTTAATTTATCTATCTCTATTTCATTTTTCTGCATGTACCTTGGTCATAACTCCCTCATCTCTTCCATTCAACATACCCTAGCCCCAGACCTCCAACACAGATCCCATCTCATATCATGCTTTTATCTTTTTTATTTCATTTATTTATCTATTATTGTTGTTGTTGTTTTGACAGGATTTCTCTGTTTAACATCCCTAGCTGTCATTGAACTCACTTTGTAGACCAAATTGGCTTCCAGCTCACAAAGATCTGCTTGCCTCTGCCTCCTGAGCGCTGGGTGGGATTAAAGGCGTGCACCACCACCACTGCCTGGCTTTTATGATCCACAAAGTCCAGTTAGTGCTGCTAACTGCACATGTGTGTAGAACAAAACCTTACTATACTGACTAAGTAATCCTTGAACTCCTGGAACCAGGGGATTCTCCTGTCTCTGCTTCCCATGTAGCTGGGGGTACAGACAAGTACCCCCATATTTAGCAATCAGACTGTTAGTAAAGTCTATTGTACTCTTTTTCTTATTTCCTCTTCAAAAATTTTACTTTAACAATAATGTATGGAAAATGAAGTACTCAGAAAAGTTTCCTGTAAACATGCTATGGTATGATGATACAGTATACATGCATTACCTGTCTATGTATGAGTGCATAAATAGTATTTACCTAAAAATGGTTCATTCTCTTTAGATTTTTGTATCACTTACCTCTTTTTTTTTTTTTTACAGCCTACTGTTTATAAAAGGGAATTCACTTCTACTATATCAGCTTCTTTTATGGTCATATAAGTTCTCATCCTGTGATTAGCTATTATTGTACAATTAGGCTATTACAAACAGCATATTATTTATTTATCTATATCTTTGATCTCTTGTAAGTGCAAACTTTTGGAAGGATACCATTGCATCTGAGACTGGTCTGTGTGCTAACTTGCTCAGCAGATAATGGCACCAGACTGCACCCATGTGTGATGACCATTTTGGTATCAGGATGCAGACTGAGCAGCCCAGACCAGTATTTGAATATTCCTCAATGTTGTGTGTGAGGAAGTGCATTCCTGCATTAACAAGGCTAAGCATGCCTCCATGCATTCTAGCCAGTTCTGTAACTGTCATTTTTGAATATGCATTTGAATATTTGTGGATTACCACCCACTTTTCTTTTCACATGGTTCTTTTTCTTCCTGGTTTCCAAACACATTTTAAATCCTAGTGCAGCCCATGGCTGACAAATAGATGGTACCTACCATTTTATCAATCTATGGAATCGGGTTTTCTTTTCCTTTTCTTGCACGTTGCATGACACTTTAAAGGCTATTTCCCTTGAAGAGTGATGACTGACAGATGGGATGCTCTCTGTTTATTGAAATAGTTACACCAGGCAGAATCCACTTTTGAGTATGCTGTGGTCTGACATCTACTCCAGGGACTCACCAGACCATCATAACTGGTGCTATTCTTCATGTCATCCCTTACCCAACTGGCCAGAGGCGAACACAGCTGCATGGGGAAATCATGGCACGATCAGGCTTTTCTGTTTGGTTTGGCCAGGCTTGCTCTGGGTTTCTGAGAATGCTGAGCTCTACATGTGACGTGGACCAAGTCAAGAACACAGTGCCCTCCTCAAGACCTGCTTTAGCCTTCCCTCTTCCAAATACTGTGTGTTGTCTTGGAAAGCAGAGTTGCCAAAAAAAGGTTCCTGGTGTATTTATTCTTTTTGGCACCATCTGTGACTAGCAAGCAGAGGTTTCTCAAATGTTTCTCTTAACTGAACTTTGCCCTGACTTTATTCTCCTTCCCCATTTTGGTTGAGTTATAAGAAGACACAAAGGTCAGCTGGATCCAGTCCCTTTCCAGTCAGAAACCTACATATCTCTCTTATAACATTTGTAAGCCTCTATGCATACTTAGACATAAAATATATTTAGAGCAGAGTGATGGGGGAGAACCAGCACTAGGAAATGGTGCTAGTGAAGCTATCGTTGAATTTTTTGCATATAGATCACATGGGCACATTTCACTGCCAATTTAGTTTGCAGATAGTAAGCGGTAGAGTTTGGATTCAGATATGAAACTGACATGATTCACCTGAAATGAGATAACTCATCATCTTCCTGTGTGTTTTCAGAATGGTGACATTTGAAACGTATGTAGTTAGGTAAACTACATTTTACAGATAAACACTTTTACCTTTTACACACTAGACACTTTATTTTTCTTTTCATATATTTATTTTCAATCTTATGTGTGTATTTGTATGTAAGTTTGTATATATGAGTGCAGTGCCCAAAGAATCTGACAGAGGATGTTAGATCCATTGGAGGCAGGTTTCAAGTGTTTGTGAACTGCCAACCAGGGTGCTGGGAACTGAACATAGGTCCTCTGCAGAAGCGTATGCTTTCTTAACCACTAAGCCATCTCTCCAGCCCCACTTTATTCCTGTTATGTAAAACATTACTCTGAAGGATTTTTGTTACTATCATAAACCTTTCTCAGCATATTTTTGATTGCTTAAACAAGAGAGATAATAGCTTCATGCTTTTGATATGTGGTGTTAGAACTGTTCAACCTTTTTTTGGAGGGTGTAGTAGAGGGTGCCTGTGGTCATCACACTTGATTTGCATGGATAAACTTCAGTGAAGGCACACCTTCTTTAGCTACTAGCACTGGCATGCTTCAGAGAGTGTAGGGCTGGAATAGTGAATCTGTAGCCAGCACTAGCCTTGGGGTGTGGGCTCCCTCCTGCCTTGTTACCACTTCATACACATTTCTATCTACATGCTCCTAATATATTGCATTTTTCCTCCCATTCCTCCCTCTTTCTTCTCCTCCTCTTCCTTCTTCTCCTTTGCATGTTTCTACTATCAGGAAGTTATCCCAAGACCTCAGACAGAACAGGGCAAAGGCAGTCACACTCCATTTAAGAAGACTCTTGTCACAGATCACATAATAGTTTCCTGTATGTCTCACTGAGAGAAACTTGAGTTTATGCCAACCTTTAGCTTCAGAAAGCTGTATTAACAAGATGGAAAGGCAGGATAGATGCTGACATGTCTGATGTATATCAGAGTCAATAAAATCATATTTAAATAATAAAATGAAGTTGTTCGACAGCATAGTAAATTGTCTAGAGGTACATGTATCAAAAACTTCCTATCATAAAACTGAAATTTTGTTGGCAAGTACATTTGTCATTACCAGGATGTCAGGGCATACATCTCTAATGCTAGCAGACTATAAGGCAGTGTCAGAAAGATCAGGAGTTCAAGGTCAGCCTTGGCTTTGAGGCCAGCTTGATTGACATGAGACTGTATCAAACTATGTATATATGTATAAGAAAAAAATCTAGGCCAAAAAATACCCTTTAGAATACGAACATATTTATCTACAGGGACTATATATACTGACTTGAATATACCTGTTTCTCTTTATTTGTAACTGTAGTTATAGTGAGCATGTCTAACTCACTAGGAAGTGAAGTGTTAATCTTGTCCATTAGCAAAGGTGACTCAAAGAGGACAATACTTTTGGGACTTCGAGAGCTGCATCCTAATATGACTGCTCTCAAGTATAAAATACTTTTAATTTTTAAAATATTTACTTGTTTTATATGAGTAAAAGTTTTGGCTGTGGGTATGCGTGTGCACCATGTAGGTGCTGTAAGTAAACTTAGGTCTCCCTTCAAGTGTAACAAGTGCTCCAAACTGATGAGGCACTAGGATAGCCAGCCCCTGGAATGCCTTTTAAATGTCAGCTTTCCCCCTAATCTTCATGAGAATGTAGCACTGTACCCCACAGTACAGCTCTATTTGAAAAACCAAGAGGATATCTAAGCTTATTGTCTGAAAGTTGAAATGAAAACATTCCAGTCTTGTTTGGTCAAATGCCCGAGGCTGTAGCATTGAGTCTTTCGGGGTTCATATGGAATCTTGAGGCTTCAGGGACACATAAAAACCTGCAAGCTGGTGGCAGTGGCCCTTCTGGTGCCTGAAAACCTCTGAGAGGAGGAAAGTCAATAGTCAATACGTAACACCAAGCGGGTTATGCCATCTGAGGCTGCAGATGTCTATCTCTCCCCTTGGTGAGAGTCTGGGAGAGAGTGGCCTTTCTTAGTTGTCACGCATGAATAGGTCAGTGACTAATGTTCTATCAGGTTTTCTCATTTTCACTAATAATGAGCATCAAAGAACACTTCCAGGGAAGAAAGATGTCTTCTAACATTTGATGTTATCCTACTTAAAAGCAATTGCATGAAATGATCCATTTTCCTGGCTAATCCTCCTTCCCTAGCTCCCTAGCTTTACTTGTCTTATGAGTTTTATTCTCTTCACTACAAGGCAGGCTCTCGGCTTCCTGTCGCCAGCAGATCTATGCCCTGCTTACCAGGGGCATCTCTTGCCATCTTGGCTTACTCATTTAACCTTAGATCAGTGTCGTCTATTTGCAGAATAAAACTGTACTCGTTAGTCCTGCCATATAGCCTCACCTTTCCAGCTGAATCTGAAATAGATCTTGAGAAAAGGAGCATTTCATTTTTCATTTGCTTATTTCGGTAGGTTTTTTTTTTTTCACAGCACCATTTCTAGTCAGGCTTTCCCTTTTTAGTAACTTTTTCCCTCAAAATATGCACTCTTGGCTTTTGAGTGTTTCTTTCAAAGTGATGATTTCGGGAAGTTGTCACTGGAATTTTCTGGCCTGAAAGATACCAGAGTTAAGGCTGTTTGTACACAGCTCAATCTAATTAGTAAAACCTCATTGCAAGTAAAGATGCAAAGGCGTTATATGAGACTTTGTTTTCTATCGCCCCAGATTCGGTGCCAAGACTAATGGCTCTCAGTGAGGAGCGCTGTGCATTCCACATGTTAATGAGAAGTACTAACAACTGAGAAGAGTATGTTCCTCAGGGTTTCTGGATCCTGTGCAGACCCACCCTGCAAAGTCCATCACATCCCTCCCTCCTCACTGCCTAACACCTTTCTCTGGCCTCTGTAAGCAGACAAGAAGGAAACAGAGAAACAGAGCATGCATGGAGGTATGGGATTTGGATGGAGAGCACTATTCTTATAGAAAAATAGAACCCTCCCATCTCTCTTGTTTTGTTTTTCCCTTGCTCTTATTGGGCCAAGGGAAGACCCAAATTCTATGTGCCCATTGTTAATTTAGATGGACGAAAGTGTTGTTTTGACTCTGCAAGTAGAAATACAGCCTGGTGTCTTGGTTTAGACTTAGAAGTCTAACCCAGGAAGAGCTTTTGAATGTAAGAGGTAGCAGATCTGGGAGGAGATCCAAGCATTGATGGGTGGGAGAGGAAGGAACCGAGACAAGAACAGGGAGGAAGCCAAGGACAACATGAGAGGTAGTCTGTGTTTAACTCCACTCTGAAACTCTGGGAGCCAGCTCCTGTAAAGAGAGGAATCGGCATGCTTTAAGCTTTGGAGCACATGTCCCCTCTATGTCACCATCAATATGTGTTACCTCTTGCCACCTCTAGAGTGTTCATCTGTATAGAGTTTGGGCGTTGTTTTTTGTTTGTTTGTTGTTGTTGTTTATTCCATGACCAGGCAATGTTAAGTCCTTCTTGTTTCTGATGGAAATAGGCAGCTAGTTGGTGGAGAATCACACCTTTCCAGAATCTTTAGAGCTACTTTGTCAGCACCCACAAGCATTCACAGCTCTCCATAAAATGTTTGTTCAGGTTTGTTCCAGCAGCATAGTAGAATTAAATCATTACAAATAGTACTGAGTGATGGGTAATTCTCAGCTTCCCCTCTAAGCACTTTCCCTGTGTGAAACCATGAAATCCCCACAAGAACAAACTTTAGTTAGGCTGTATTACCACTGTTATCATCCCCAAAGTACAGGGGACACAATAGAAGTGGGTAAGACTGGGGTCCTACTGTGGATAAATGGGTGAACTGGTGTTCAAATCCAGGTAGTCTGCATGCAAAGATACCTCTATTGTCTACACTATATTGTCAGAATGTCTAGTGCATGCAAGATGTACTCATGGGAACTTGATGGTGATGTTGGTTAAGAGTCTTTCTGGAAGACAGATGACAGACGCATGTCAGAAATGACACACAACCAAGACCCATGAACATTTGGAGGCTCTGTTTTAATTGATGCTGTATGGGGTGCCTGGTGATCTCTATTGGTTCCCTTTGTCCTTACTGGTTCTGTACCCTTTCAGTCCAGGGACTAGTCTGTCATGAGTATTTATATGTGTTGTAGCTGGATCAGCTCCTACACCAATCATTATAGAGTCCATGTTCTATGGACAATGTGGGACTATATCAAGTAGCAAAATATCTTTCCAAGTCTCCCTTATTTGTCTAGATTTTTTAATTCTTAGGTTTAACTAATCCAGAATCAGCAATAAAACATATTCTTTATTGAAATAAACATGTGATTCAAGCAAAGAAATTCAACATTTTTAATTCTAGACACTGTAAATGCAAATGTCAATCATGCAGCCCCAAAATAAATTTATAAATTTAATTGGCTTTTCAACTAAATTTAATTTATCCTAACTTGAGACCATCAAAGTTTATCCCCACCACCACCACACACAGAGAAAAAAAAATATTTTTCAAGTACTCTATGTATCACACTAGGCTTGTTTATAAATCTAACACAAAAAAGTGCTAGTAAATGTGCATGCTGGTGTGTGTGTATGTGTGTGTGTGTGTGTGTGTGTCTGAGTACACACCTGTGTCCAGGCATGAGCTACAGTGTGCATGTTGAGGTCAGAGAACAATTTCAGGTGTTGGTCTTTACTGTCTACGTTGCTTGAGATGTGGTCTCATTTCCACCCTGCTTCAGCAGGTATCATTTCTCTGCCTCCTGTCTCAGCCCAGGAGCACAGCAATTCCAGGGACATGGGTTCTGGGAATCTGAACTCATGCTCTAATTCAAACCCACTAAACTGTCTTCCCAAGTCTCTAAGGCATTTCATAGAGAGCACTTATTGTTCTAAAGCTATACAACAGAAAAACTGTATAGGTTATTTAATCTCCTAGAGACAACAGTATACTCAAGATAATCTAGTATTTCATACCTAAGGACAAGAGCAGATGTAAATATCACAAAATGTCCATGATTGACAATCTAAATGCAGTCACCATTTCATTAGAATAAGAAATATTTGGGAGTTTAGAATTTATTTTTAATTTTGGAACATTTGCGTATGTATAATGTAGTATCTTTGACATAAGAATTAAGTTTAAGTATGAACCTTATCTACATTTCATGGACACATAGCCTGAAGTACCTTTTATAGAATACTGTTAATGACTTTTCTTGTGGACAGACGTTTCATTGTTGGAATTTTCCACTCATGTTGTCACCTTGGCACTGAAACATCTCTATTTTGTAGCATTTTGGATGTGAGATTCTCAGATTAAGGATCCTGCACTTGTAATGCAACATCTAATCTATGAATAAAACTCAACCCTAAATCATTTGAGGTTTAATTTCTGCCTTTTAAAGATATAAACAGAGTACTTAGATCCATGTTTAATTAATGTGATTATTTGTACAAGCAAGTATGAAAAAGAAAAAAATACAACAAACTTACAAATATCATTTACTTGGAATGCTAATAAATGTCACAAATTAAATGTGTTTTTAAAAATAAATTTACGTAACTATAACAAATAAAATACATCATAAGTTCATGAACTTAAAAGTCTCCCTCCAAATCTCACCCATTTGAGTTTCTCATTTCTTTGTAGATCTCACTTAAAATATCTCTGGCTTTCTAAAGCATCACAGACTAATGTTGAAGCCCACATATTTTCAATTGAACCATTAAATTTCCTGCTTCTCTCATACATTCTAAACACTTGCTGGTGTTTTTCTTCCTGTCTCATAAAATGCATCATTTCTCTCCTAATGACTTTTCATCATAAATAATGGTTTTATGCTTTCTCAGAAATATTCTTCTACTTGAGTTTTCCCAATTTCCACCATGCTCCCCTGTGTCTCACTCAGAAGGAGAGTGGACCTGATCCATTCCTCTATCATTTTCTATACTGAAAACACCTAAGCATACCTTTAAGGTTTTTCTTCTCTTTGTGGGGATTTAGAGCATGTCAATCTACAACGTCTTCCACTGAGAATCACCACCACCCTCTTCCCTTCTTGACCACCCATGGGGTTTGCCTTTCTCTGGCTTTATCAGTCTCTCGGGCACTGACATGGCTTCTTTTGATTTTCCTCCTAGCAAGGAGCCCAAAGAGAATGATTTTTGTTTTGTTTTTGTCTGCTTTAGCTTTGTTTTAGCAGTAATTAGGGGATATAGAGTCAGTGCACAGGACATAAGAATCCAGCAATGTAAGGAAAGTGAGTTAAGGATGTGCAGAAAGAACAAGCCAATGTGCTTTGTTGCCCAGAAACAGAAAACAAGTGGGAGATTGAAGGGGAGGCACCTCTATTCCTAGAGACCTCTTGTTTCTTCTTCCAGTTTTATTCTGGCTTTCAGCTTTTCTCCCTGACCTTGGGTTGGGGAAGATATTCTCATGTGCAAGTTCCCAGTAAACCTTTCACTTTCTTTAGGCTAGATAAGTAGATATTCAATCCCTATGAACTACCAAGTGTGATTAAGATATCTTTTAAAATTCTTTAAATCTTAAAAGTGAATGTGATCATATTGCATTATATACGTGTATAAAACTATCAAAAAGTAAACATTATAAAAAGAAAAAGAAAATGCTGCATTTGATTTCAAAAATCAGGCAGCACAGTGTTATTTTCTAATAAACTATAACCTAAGAAGATTTTTAAAATTAACATGCATCTAATTCAATAATAACCATGAATCTTTAATTAACTTGTGCTAACTTCCTTATGAAAATAATATAGACATCAGTGGTTTTAGATGAAGCAAGAAAATACAGCTGCCATAGTTTCTGATTCTTATCCTTTTTTATAGTTGTGTGAATTCATTTATACTTGTATGTGATATATAAAAAAATACTTTCTAATTTTTACTTCTGAAATTAGATACTCAACATTTTCCCATACAAGAATATCTCCTTCTAAATATCATATTTCAAGTGTATGTTACTATGTAGACATAACTGTGATTGAACTTTTTAAAGTATATCTTTATTTCTGTGGCTCTGGGGATAAAACAGGATCTGGCACACACTAGACAAGTGTTGTGCCACTGAGTTGCATCCCTACCCACAAATGAATTTTTAAATCTACTCATGGTCATTTGTTACTATAACATGTTATAATTAAAATATGTACACATACATGTTTCTCAACATCTCTCACTATTTCTTTATCTTGATTTTATTTCATCTGAAATAGGATAATTTTATTATTAGGTTTACCTCATTTTTACCCCATCATATTAGCTCTTATTAGCACTCTTCAATAATGCGGGATTTTGTCTCATTCTTGAATTCAATAAGGGAGCTTAAAGCATT
This sequence comes from Sigmodon hispidus, assembly GCA_004025045.1. Classification (NCBI taxonomy): domain Eukaryota; kingdom Metazoa; phylum Chordata; class Mammalia; order Rodentia; family Cricetidae; genus Sigmodon; species Sigmodon hispidus. Next base: position 192,284 of record PVIH01001990.1, on the reverse strand, counting down.
ACTGTGGCTATTTGTTTTATGATAATTCTTATTTGTCATATTAAGTAAACATTTCCCTATTCTTTCTTTAATTCGCTTGCAAAATTATCAATGTATGGCTACTTGCCAATGATATTGTAGCACTTGAGATTGTCTTTATCCTTTGATTTTTAAATGTAAATCACATGAATGAATTCTTTATGTTTGATTTTGAGCACTAATTGATATTTGGCAATAACGTACAGACACTTAATATTTCAGTTACTATTATTTTTATGTATGTGTGTGCATGTATGTGTATATGTCTGAGGACAACTTGTAGGAGAAGTAGGTTCTCTCCTTCCACCATGTGGTTTCTGGTGACTGAATTCAGCTTTGGCAGCAAGCACCTTTACTCACTGAGCCATCTTGCCAGCTTCATTGCAGTTGTTTTATAAAGTTTTTCACAACATCCACAATGATGTCTGCACTGATATTTATCTAAAGGTAAATTAAGAGTGTGCTTGCCTGTGATAGGTTAGCAATGTTCTTTTCTGTGGTGAGTTAGCAGTGTTCTTGCCTGTGGTGGGTTAGCAGTGCGCTTGCCTGTGATAGGGCATTTGATATTCCAATGGCTATGCTTTTACCGTTCAGATTTTCTGGACCTCTAGGTGAAAGGAATGGATGGTGGGCCATGGTTGACATGAGTAGGAAACTGTTTGGTCCTTGTGAATCTGTTCTGTTTTTTCTAGTCTGGATTAGGTCTGCCGCTCATCAACTCCTGCACACACTATTTTCTAACTTGATGTACTGTCCCTGTGGGTCAATTTCAGACTGATATGTGCCCTTGTTTAATGACTAAGGCATGTATGTGGGTGGATGAACTCTGGAGTTCTCCTCTGACCCTCTGATTCCTCTGTGATTTGGCTAGACTGTCACAAATAGCCTAAAGACTCCCTGAGCCAACATTTTTTTTTTCATTCTAGAATTTCAGTCTGTGAAGGTTGAGTAAATACTTACAATAAATGAGACATACTAAATATGATTTATTTGAAGTTACAAGATTAATGAGAAAGCTTGATTGCTGCAAAATACTCTGCTTAGGCTTCTGGTGTTTTGTCTGATTTGGTTTGTTTCTTTTTTCTTACCAGACAACAAACACAATTAGGAGACATTCAACACAGTGTCTGGTGGTATTATAGAGACTGAGACTGACTATGGATATGCTGAAATGAGGCTGGAGGTGCTATTTGTCAGTTTTCAGTTCAGAAGGGCACACAAGATTCATTCTGACAAATTTTGGTCTTGGGTTTATTATTTTATCCTACATGTTGGACATATAGAAAGCAAAAATTATTCCATGTTTGTTTTTTCATTTGTAGGTATTTCACATTAGTCAGAGACAGGGTTTCATGTAGCTCAGGCTTGCTTTGAACTTCTGTCTCTTCGGCCTCCACTCGGAGTTACAGGAGTTCCAATTATGGCTGGCTCCTACTCATCAACATAATGAGAATGTAAGATTAATGTGTCACATTTATGTCTGCTTTAGGGCACAGCCAGACATATGAGCATCAACCTTAATTTGATGGAGTTAGAATAATGAAAGATTAACAGTCACCAAGATGAGCTTGTTTGATGGCAGAAGAATTAGAAGAAGCTCCTATGAGATGAACTTCAAATCTAAACTCTGATTGACTAGTAAAAGATGCGTACACGTGTTGGAAAATGAAAAAGATTTATGAGGGATTTTGTAGCACTAAAACAATAAGAAAGTATTTTCCAATTCCTAAAGTCCCAACTGGGCCAGCATAGCTAAACCAGAGTGAAGAGGTGGCATGGTGGACTTAAAGAGAGGCAGCCATGCAGGAGGGGAAGTGGCTGGAAGGATTACCTAGGACTGGATAGTAATAGACAATATTGAAAGTCTGAAACAAGATTGCATTGGATTTCCAAAAAATAACCTTAATGGTAGGTCAGAAGACAGACTTGAAGAAAGAAGTTCTTCCTTTAGAGATTCTTAATTGGGCACCTAGAGCATTTATTTATTTTTTATTATATCAAATTACTCTGAGATTCAAAGCCTTTAGATTATTTGTGTGTGTGTGTGTGTCCATGGCAATTTCCTCATGATATTCAATAACTGTAGAATTTAAGGGCAAATTGTGTAGAAAATGTAAGACTTTGGTCACTTTCTCAAATGACATTCCAAACGTTAAGAGTTCAGGTATCTTTTCGAGCAGTCTCTGCTTCTCTGCATGTTTAATAACTTAAAAATATTTAAATAACCATTGTTGTAATAAGTTTCTGTCCTGGACTTTCAGGTCTAGAGCAGATGTTTAACTGGCAGTCCAGCAGAAACACTCACAGTCCCACAGAGACACACAGACGCTTACATTAATTTTCTGCTTATTGACCTAGGGCCCAGGCATACAACTTGCTAACTCCTTCATCTGAACTCAAACCATCTTGTTCAGCTATGCAGCTCGGTACCTTTTCTCAGAGCAGCATTTCAGCTTCTTTCATCTGCATCTCTTTGGGGGTTCTAAGGCATCTGTCTGGCATCTGACTCTGCTCTGAGATGTTCCTGAGTTTTCTTAGCCTAGTAGCCCTGCCCACACTTCCTGTCTGCCTTTAGCCAATCAGCTTTGATTAAACCCATAGGCAGGACAATTATTTACAATGACAGGAAATAGTAGCAACATAACATAATCCCACTACATGCCATGCCTGGGCAGGTGGTCCTGGGTTAGGGTTAGGGTTACAAGAAAGTAGGCTGAGCAAGCCATGGAAAGCAAGCCACTAAGTGGTGTTCCTTCATGGTCTTTCCTTCAGTTTCTGCTTCTGAGTTCCTGCTAGAGTTTCTGCTCCGAATTCCCTTCACAGTAGAGAATAAAATGTAAACTGAGATAAAGCCTTTCCAACCATAGTTGCTTTTAATCAGGGTGTCCTATCACAGCAATGAAAAGGTAGCTAGGAAAACTGCCAATCAGAACAGAAGTTTCTCCTGGGCAGTGCTGACCTATGTCATCTGCTTTCAAGCAAACACAGTAGGTAACTTATTCCTAACCTTCTTCACAAGTCACTTTTGTTGGTTATCAGCTTATTTTAATAATAATGATGATGATGATGATCATAATGGCAACAATAATAGATAAGAATACTGATACCCATGGACTCCAAGAACTTACTTCACCCAGATGTTTATTATTTGTGACAAATGGTTTACCTAGACATACACCTTTGTTCATGGATAAGTAAAACAACAAGGACAAGATATCAGCTCTCTTCTGGTTCTTTGGTTATTCTCTATAAAAATGGAGTGCAAGATGTGGATAAAATATAATAATTCATTATGAAATAATGATATACTAGCATGTATTTGTTGTATGCCTCTAAATAAGTAAAAAACAGATTCAGAGAGGCAAAAAATGCTCAGACCACAGACTGAAATTAAGACATAACTGGCTGAAAGCTGAAAAGAATAGAAAGAACTGAGATAAAGAAGTACTGTAGCAGATAAAGTACATTTCTGAACTCAATTTTTTATTATTTTAAAATTTTATTCTTTGAGAATTTCACATATATATTAGTCTTCATTAGAGGTAGAAGGGAATAAAACAATACCATTAAACACACAAATAAGCAACAATAAAGTAAATATTCAAGAAAAGCCTTGAGATGCCGCCCCTGGATCCAGAGGGCATTAGGATGATATCAAAGTGGAAAAGAAAAAAGAAGAAAGGAAGGAAGAAAAGAAGGAAGGAAAAGAAAAACTAGAATTGGTGAACAGAGAAAGTTCTTTCCCTATAAACTCCAAAATATGCCCAAAGAAAAAAAATTCCTGAATTCCACCAGGTAGAGTAAGATGGAAATAACAGCCGGAACTTGAAGGAAGTGGAGTGTGGGGTGAGGGAGTCCGTCTGACATGTATCTTCCAGTGCTCAGGTTATGCTCAAAGATTCCCAGCAAGGAAGTCAGGTGGAATCTCTGACTTATTTTACTAATCTGCTCCATGGCAAAGAGGTCATTGAACACAGTCACAGGGTGGATTTTCCACCATATGAAATTATTAAAGGGTGATCAATGATCTTCTTTAGTAGGCATTCTTAGGACACTCTGGCTGTCATGAGTAGTTTGGTTCTCTCAGTGGCTAAAGAGAAAGTGTCATCTTCTGCCTTTCCTGTAACCTCCTTTTGTTCCCAAAGCATTTTTGCAACAGTTCTTTGGAGGAAAAGGAGTTTTTGGGAATGGGTGCAAGTGGGGAGTGCGGTCTTAGGAAAGGATGATGGATCTCCCTGCTAAACCTGAATTGCACAATCCTGCATTTTTATCATTCTGATGACTATTGCTGGACTCAGGAAGCCTCTTTTTCTTGCCAGCTGTTTATACAAGCAAATCAGAGGCATGATACAATGCAGATGGTGATAACCTTTTGCCATACAGAATCTGTGTCCAGTTTTTCTTTGGCAGCAAATTCTTTGCCTCATTCAGAATTCTGGACTCCTCAAAAAATCTGTATCAGATGATGTAAACTATTTCAGAAATACAAAACTTATATCACATTCCACAGCCATTACCACAGACCCATTTGGCTCTGAAGTCCTGGTATGAAAAAATGTTTTATTGAGTTATGTTTTAATTCAAGAACAATGAGGCAAAGAGATGGGGAGAGCTGTAAATTATTTTTGGTAATACATCCTCCCTCATCCATCTTTAAAGTACATTTCAGATCCAAATCTTGTGTAACTCTTTGCCTGGACCACTAGTCCTGCCGTTATTCCTATTATTCTTGTTATGTTCAGCTTCATGTATTGACTTGCTAACAGAGCTGATGGCTCCTGGGAATACCCATCAGTGCCTCTGCAAAGAGAAAATAGCAGAATCATAACTTAAGGTTTTTATTTTTTAAGATTTATTTATTTTGCTTTGTGCATGCAAGTGTTAGATCTGCATGTTTTCCTGGTGACTGTGGAAGTCAGAAGAGGGCATCAGATTTCCTGGAACTGAAGCTATGGATGGTTTTGAGGCAATATGTGGGCACTTAGATCTGAGCCTGGGTTCTCTGCCATAGCAACCATGGCTCTTAACCACTGAGCCATCACTCTGCCTCCCATCCAACTGATAGTCTGTGTCTGATGAGCAGTTACTGAGAGACAGATGTGCTGATGTCCATACAGATGTGACTGAAAGGCACTGGGGTCACCTGAAACTAACATTCCAAGAGAGAATTTGTTCATTTTGGAAGGTACAAAAAAAATAAATGATATCATTTTAAATTTTTTTATTTTTTGAAATAGTCATATATTTATACAATGTTTATTGACCAAATCTACTCTCTAGTACCTCTCTCTACTTCTCCTAGAATAATTTTTGTGTAAATAGTACACATATTTACACATTCACATTTCTACTACTTACTCAAGACCAAATCATTCTAATATCCTAAAGTTAACCTACTTGGTTCATTAAACAAACATTTATGAGCATATATTTTACACATACACTACTCTTGATAGCATGATCAAAAGAACCATAATGAAAAGGAAAATCTGCTTTTCTCTCTTTCTCCTTTTAACATTGCGCTCATGGTATTCAGTGTCTTGCTTACAGCTAGCTGCTGTGACCCTGTCAACTAGCCATTCAAAATGAGCATTATAAAGCACTGTGGAAAGTCTGTGGAGATGCCATTGCAGCTTCTGAATGGAGCTAGAAAGAGTCTCTCTCTCTCTCTCTCTCTCTCTCTCTCTCTCTCTCTCCTCATAGTGAAAAGCAAAGATGGTGCAGATACACTGCCTTCTGGAGGAGGGCTGGAACAAAGACTTTCCCTCCACATATGGAAAAACAGAATTTTGCAAATTGCATCATGCCATTTTAAACAGATTAACTGGGCTTTTCCCCAAAAATAGTACTGAGTAATATATATGTTTGTGTGGGTGTTTCAGCCCATTCCAATTATTGTTTATGCTTATAGAACTTTCTCCCCTTACTGACATGTACTACAAATGTAAACACACCTCCATATGTATACATTAAACATGAAGCAGTTTCTCATCTTCATTCATATCCAAACTGCCCCTCAATGGCCTGCATAAGGGTCTTTGCAGCTGACCATGGCTTCTTCTGCTTGACTTTGCTAGTCTTAGAGCTTCTCTGTTTTTAGTCATGAGAAACTCCAGCCTGTGCTGTACATTTCCTGCCCTCAAACAGAACTCAAACACTTCCTTTACAAATTTCTGGCACCTTCTAGTGGATAATGATATTTAGAGGCTGCTACAGTCAGCTCATTGGTCCTTGATTGATTGATTGATTGATTTTATGTGTGTGTGTGTGTGTGTGTGTGTGTGTGTGTGTGTATGTGTGTGTGTGTTTGGGGATGAATTCCCAAAAGCAAAATTACAGGCCAAACAGAATTTAGATAAGAATTTCATGAGCTGACTCTCAGGCTCAGCTTGGAAAGGAAACATTTAAATCTAACCACAAATACCTTAAAAAAGAAAAAAAAATGGTTAAAACTTCCTTTCCAAATATATATATGAATGTAAAGCAATAGCACCCAAAACTGTGTGGTATTAACCAAGAGCAGACAGACAGAAGAATAAAACAGAAAGAAGATTGATCAGGGACTAAAGCTAGGGAAATAATTCTCTAAGTGAATAAAACAAAGGTAGTCTCTGTTGTTCACTAAAGTAAAACAAAATTCAAAGTAAACTTAAGAAATTTTAAAATAAAAATTTTAGTGTAATGGGAAAACATTTGAGTAGGCTTGGGGTGAGGAGGAGGCAGAAATCTCTGAAGCTTTCTCCTGCACACACACAAAAAAGCTTCTTTTTATTGGCAGCTGTAAACTGAGAGTGTTCTCTAGACACATCTAGACTCAGCTATGAGGACTCTAAATAGCCTTCCCTCAGTGGATCTCACTGGGAGAAGACCACACTTATAAATAAAACTGCCCTTACCCTTGAAATGCTTGGCTGCTACTCTGAACAGCCTTGAGCAGCACAGCAAAGTCACCTTTTCCTCTCATCCCTCCTCCTCACCGCTCATCCTAAAAATGTGCGCATGTGCGGAGGTACAAATGAGATTCTCTTCTCACTTCCCAAGGTACCATGAAGACCGATTGGGATGAAAAACCATGTTGAGACAAAAACATTTTCTTACAGGCTGGTGATGGATTTACAACTCTATCTTAGTGCTGAATGGAATGTATATTCTGTGGACATTTCTTCAGTAATGCATTGGGGTGTGAGTCATAGTAGCCAGGGGCTCTGCCCCCAGCCCAGAACTTTTCTTTGATACGCCTTTCCACCAGCCATCTACAGGCATCCAAGAAAACTTAAAACTGTAAGTTTGCAGTACTTCACGTTTAACAACTGAATCATGTTTAAAATCTCTCCTCTTTTCTTTTTGTGCAAAGCTGCCTGGGGAGTGTTCGCCCTCAGATCTCCACACTTCTATTTTTGGAGTTGTACAATGACCCCATTCATGGTCGTGCCACCACCCTGGATATCCAAATGGAAGAGAATCTGTGACTCTCGGTGCCCCAAGAAGTCTGTCTTCTTCTCTGTGACTCAATTGGATGTGTGCAGAGATTGGTACAGACTTCAGGGTCTCACACACGAGTATAACATCCCCGTTCTTCAGCCTTTTTCCTCCCTTTCTCCTCAGAGGCTCTTGTTCGGGGATTAGAAAAGTCTCACACTTGTCATGAATTCATCCCAGACCGATTGTCCTTCATCAAGTGGACAGCTTTCTAAACTGTAAGAACCAAGACCTTGGAGGCTGCTGATTGAGGTCCTGGTGTGTATTTGAGGAAGGTCTGTTAACACCATGTAACTTGTTCTGTCACACACACACAGCCTTCTGTGCCTATCTCTCTAGGCTACCATGTGATTTAGCTTGCATCACTGGACTTGATTCTTGGGGGCTGCAGTAACATGATTAAACACCTCAAACTGCTGGCCCTTTGGTTTCTGGAGTCATTTTTGGTTTGATTGTCATTAAATTCTGGCTTGACTGCTTTACTTGTAGCTCATAACAGCAAAGTATAGATAATAATAACTCAATGATAAGCAGCATCCATTGGATATCTAACATTACAGGCATTTGTCTTACAATCTGAAAAAAAAAATCTGACCAACTCATGAGTCTAACCCCTAAAGTAAATGGAGTCTAACTTACCTTTCAGATAATTGTTGCTATTCTGGCCCACCTTCTAAAAAACAGGTAGTGGCTCTCCCATTGTCCAATAAACCATGATGCCTTCTAAGATCTTGTTAGGAAATATATCCTGACACTTCTTTGCCTTCCCTACAAAATTCTAATGAAAAGTCACAATAAAAAAATTAAATGACAAAGTTAGACACCCAGATGGAGTTTTTGTGCCTTTGAGGTTTGACATTGCAAAGCATCTCTGGCACTGGGGTGTTAAAAGCTTCCTCATTGCTTCTGTCCAAGGCGAAGGAGTTACATACATCGTAAAAAAGACTGGCCTGTCCTACAACAATAAAGATCAAATGTCAGGGCTGGTGGATCCATGTTTTTTCATGAAGACAAGATGCTGCCAAAACCTACTGATTTTATGCGAATTCTGGGTGGTCCAAAAAGATGAAGTATTGGGTCGATCCTACATTTCGAAGGAGTAGTGGAAAAACAAATATAGGAAGGAGGTCAACCATCATAAACCCTAGAAAAGACACTTCCAATGAGTTGTTCTAGTGAGGCTAGGGATGGTTAAGATAAAGAGGTGTAATGTAGATGAACAGAACTCAGGGTTGAGTTATGTTTCCAGGTCTAGAGAACTGATAAAAGTTTACCTTCACAGGGAACTAATTATTGAGTCAATGTCATTCTGTAAAGCCTTGTTCTTCATTGGCAAGCTCAGTGGGGATGAGGTTTGATGGTGAGGTGGTTATAACGATGATAATGGTGATGTCACATTTTATATGGTTTTGAGGCTCACTGAATCTGTGAGAGCATCGCAGATCCCAGTTTGCCTGTGTCTGTTTTTCTGTCACTGACCAGTGTGACCAGTGTCTCTCAGGAGCTGTCTTAGCCAGATAAGAAATCAGAGAGGGAGAGGAGGAGGACGCCACTCACACTCGGATCTTCCCTGTGCCCTTACAGCAAATCCTTCGTCACTCTAGAGAGAATGCCACCAAAGTCATATTTCTCATCACCGATGGCTACTCCAACGGCGGAGACCCCAGACCTGTGGCAGCATCACTGCGGGACTTTGGGGTGGAGATCTTCACGTTCGGGATTTGGCAGGGGAACATCCGGGAACTCAATGACATGGCTTCCACCCCAAAGGAGGAACACTGCTACCTTCTGCACAGTTTTGAAGAATTTGAGGCTTTAGCTCGCAGGGCGTTGCATGAAGGTAATGGAAGTTAATAGCTTTACAGCTGCCTTCAAACGTTTCCTCTTTGTTTTGTTTCTCTTGTTGCATGAAGAAGAGTGATTTCAAACTCTCACACTGCTCTGGGCAGAGCATGAGGCTTGTGAGTACTGTGAGTACCATAAGATACTCTGAACTGCCCAGAGATGGCATGCGGGCCTGGCAGCAACTTTGTTTTGCTTTTGTTTCTTAACAGCTGTGGTGCGGGTTTTTTTGTTTTGTTTTGTTTTGTTTTGTTTTTTAGAACATCCATATGTTCCCACCTAGATCCATGGGATAAATTGAGGTGTGTTGGGAGGCCACACACAGAGTGGGAAGCCTTGACTGAGATCGCATTTACAGCTATCTGGACAGATGAAGTAAACATTCTGAGGCTTGAGCCTTTAATCTGGCCAGAATGTTTCCAGAAATACGCAGGAAGATAGAACCCTAAACACTTAACACACACTTCTTGCCCTGACAACTTGAAGATGAATGGCTTTTGTCATAAGAATATCAGTCCTAAATGGGGAGATAAATTAGCAAATGCACTCAGGAGAGTCCTCCGCACCACCAATGGGGACGTTTAACTGTACAGTTCTCAGTGAGATGGACTTGCCAGTTGCAATTTGAACCAGGAGAAAAGAACATGGACTGTGAGAAGTTGACAGGAGATTTAGTCATGTGCCAAACTGGGCATGATCCTGGCAGGTTTTCAAGTGAAAACATTGGCATAACGTAGGAATTAAAGCAAGAGATTCCAAGCACCCTGTAAGACTCAAAAAACAAACAAACAAAAGCCAGGTTAGCCATGGCGGAATTCCAAGAGAAGAGTTTCCAGTGGCCTATCAGGCAATTGCTAGGGATCTAGTAGAAAGGATTAGACTCTCTGGGGGAGGCGGGAGGTACTTACTAGCTAAGTTTATTGCAAGTAAGAATCTTAGGAATGGGAGAGACTGAGAGCCGGACTTGAAAGTGGGGTGGGGATGAGTGTGGGGAGGAAAACCAGGCTTAGGTTTATATCCTAGTCCTATAACTGAAGTTTAATTTTTAAAAGCTAAGTCATAAAAATTTAGAATTCTTGAATTTGGGTCCTAGCTTCATCATCTATTAAATGAATGATTTTAGGATAAATTCTCTGTCTTTTGACACTCCTTACGTTCCTGGTCAATGACATAGAGAATAAGAGTAGAACTTATTTCGCAGGCTTGCTACGGGAGTAAAGTAGTTAAGGCACAAAAAAAAAAAAAAATCTAGAAAATTGCTGATGAGGCCTGCAAGGTGGATCATTGGGTAAAAGGTGCTTGCTGCTAAGATGGACAACCTGAGTTTAATTCCCGAGACCAACGTGGAGTGCCCACATACACACACAACATAAATACAATAAAAAAGAAAATTGCTGATGGCATGTTTAAAGGCCTAATAACTACTTTTCTTGCTATCAATTACTTATTAAATATAAATAACGATGGATCATTTATTATTTGTTGCTTTAGTCAATCAAGTATAGGCTGCAATCTTCTCTTTCAAAATAAGCAATCTGAACCTCAGTTTTCTCAAGAGGATAAAGTCTCTGCATTTTACCAAGGCTGCAGTGTCACATGATCAGAAGTCACTGGCATTTCCTTTGTTTCCCCCTTTTTAGAGTGAGTGTCATGCTAGCTTGGGAGCAGGGAGGTTATAGTTGGGGACAGTGGGTGTTGCTTGATGAGAGTATGCGGTTATGGGTGCTGTGATCTATAGACGTTATATTAAATGAATCTCTGGCCCAATTGTTTCTGTCTTATGACAGCAGTGACTGTGCTCTAAAGTGAATATGTGAAGAAATAAGTACAGACAGGGCTTTCACAGAAAAGATTGTTTTAGTATCACACACTGGACTCACAAGTCCCCACATTATTACAGCAAACTCAATTCTGGAGTGTGTCATACTTTGGTTGACCCTCTAGGGCTGGTAAGAAGAATCTCTACTTTTACTGAAAAGGTATAACAACATCAGAGGTGAGACTGCTATTCTCTCTTCCATACTCTTCAATTTGGATGGATCCACCTTCAAACCCCAGACCTTCTGTTTCTGAACATTCTCAGTAGCCCCAAGGTTGTAGCATAGATTTCCACTTACTTCTCTCCTGGGCCCCAGTGCTACTGTAGCAATTTCGATAGCCAGACTTTTCTTGATCCCTAAGGTCTTCTGTTGTCAACAAACCTTTGGTTCAGTTTCTCAGAACTAATTCCCAGGGACCACTGTGCAATCCTTTCACCCACAGCATAGGCTCTGGGCTGGAGTTTTAATGTGGTGCCTGGTTTTGCTGATCTCCTTTCCTGGAGACTGAGTCTTTCCCTAATTTTTTGTCCCTGGCTGTTGTACAGACATAAGGTCAAACGTTTCCTATTTGAGGCCATCTCTCATCTCCTTCCCAGATCTCCATCTGCAGACTGTCTGCATTGCCAACTGTCACCCACTTGCATTCTTCCTGGGGCCCATCCCTGTATCTGGGCTTAGCAGTCTGACCCTAGCACTGGAATTCAGGCTAAGATGTAGACTTAGCAATTGCTCCAGTCCAGGCCATCCATCCTGGCTCAGTCATCTGCAGCCTTAACCCTGCCCGAAGTCTGTTTCTGAATAGATCTGCTTAAGGATTCCTGGCATGCTTTCTTTCAGCTTTTGGCTCCAATACTCAGAATTATCTCTTTCTACATAACGTGTTCCTGTACTTAAAATTAAGAAGCAAACCAAATTATGGCTGTATTATTTAACTTATGTGGTGATGCTCTTGAATCAAATGACTATAGACATGATGCTACTTATTCTAGAGTCAGCAGCCCACAGTCAGCACTGTTATGCAGTGGTCGGGATTGTGGTTTTATTTCTAACTTAAAGAGGATTTAGAAAGTCTGGCTACTGCCACCTGACCTCACCCAGAGGTCAGGGAATGCTGCTGTTGGAAGCCAGGGGAATGACCTGAAGGACCACTGCATAACGGTTACCTGCTGCATCTGGAGATTCCTCTCCACAGTGCTTCATTTCTTCCTGACCCTGCATGGTCTGGAGTGCTTAGGATGAAGTTCCAGACTGAAATAACCGAATTGTCCAAAACTAACCCCCAGAGTGTGTTCCTGCAAACAACACACATTCATGTGTGGGTGGAGGTAGGAAACAATGGGAAATCAGACAGACTAGGAGAGCTATTTTCTCCAGTGTGATCTGTAATTTCACTGTTAATCAACTGTTAATTTTTTTAATTGCCTCATATCTTATGTTCCTGGTAGATCTGCCTTCTGGGAGTTTTATCCAAGAGGATATGGCCCACTGCTCTTACCTCTGTGAAGCTGGAAAAGATTGCTGTGACCGAATGGCCAGCTGCAAATGTGGGACACACACGGGTCAATTTGAATGTGTCTGTGAGAAGGGCTATTACGGCAAAGGTCTACAGTATGAATGCACAGGTGAGTCTCTGGTTTTTGAACAACTGTATCAGTCATCAGTTACTGTGTAACAAATGAGCCTGAAACTCTATAGCTTTGAAAGTGTTTGTGGTTGCTCATGAGTTTACTAGACAACTCCTTTGATCTTGGCTATCCTGTCATCAGCTATGAGGTGGTTAGAATCTGAAGTAGGTTCTCTGAGATGTTTCGGAGTTGACTGTGGACTGATATAAAATGACTTCTGAGACATGGGAGTCCATCTTATATGAGGCTTTTCATGCTCCATGAGTCTAGCTTGGATATGTTGAGGAAATGTTAGTGGTGGCAGACTGACAGGATGAAGAATGAGGGTTTGCAAGGTCTCAGAATATAGAGGGAGAAGATTCGAGGTCTTCTATCTGTCATCACTCCATCTTCTAGGTGCCCGACGCTAAAATATGCCTCAGTCTATTAGAGTAAAGCCAGTGGGATTCTGGTCCATGGTCTACAAATAGTTATTAGATTATTACAAAACCAGCACCATATACCCTATGGCCTTTAAGCTTGTCAAGAGACTGCCAAGGAGGAAATAAAAAGGTTCTGAATGTGACATCACTGAAGCAGAACTCACTCCATTAACATTTGTAATTTTTCTTCTCCATGTGTTCTAAAAAAACCTTGACAGTATAGTGGGGTGTTCTCAGGAATCTTGTGTGCCACATTATATTTTTAAATATAATTAATGTTTATTATAATTAATAAATATATAATTAAATATTAATTAATTATATTTAATTAATTATATTTAAAATATAATTATTAGTCTGTACTTTTCTGTATATAATTATATCCTTGCTTATACTGATTTAACATAAAACAGTCGCTTCTGTATTTCTGTGATATGTTGTTTGAAAAACTGCATTCCCATAGAACGTGTTTCCTACCACGACCACACAGGAACAGGGCTCGGCTTTCCTCTGTACTACAAGCTTGCCCAATGAGTTTTCTTTTACTGCATGTAACATTATTTTGCTCTGATGTTTGGTTGGTAGGCCCTGGCAGTTTCCCTGTGTACCTGCTATTCTCCTGTTCTTTTTTCCTCCCTCCTTATGGGACATGGCCTCTGTGTCAATGTCTAACCCTCTTTTAGTCTTGTTGTTTCTCATCTTTTTTCCTTTTGTGTCTCCTGCCTCCCCTGACTCTGATGCCAGATGGCAGGCACAGCCTTGCCAGGTCTGACCATCCGTGTTCAGGCAGCAGATCTGCTACTTTCTTGGTCCTATTCCCGCTCTGCCCAGCAGGCCTGTGCACTTAATCAGAAAGGAAAGAGAGATCAACCCAATGGCCTCGATGCTGGCACAGACCCTCCTCTTGATTTTTCTCTTCTTTCACATCTTCCCACAGTCTCATCAACAGCCTAGCTTGGCACTCCCTGCAATACCCCTTCCCTCCCATCCCAACCTACCAAACACCAGCAGAAAATCTTATTTTCCTTGCTTGATGCTGTGTGGTCAGCATGTCTGCCTTCTGTGTGGTCCTACATTGCACTGTTCCCTGACAACAGACTTCTGTCATCACTCAGTGGCTGCCTGGCAGCATCAATCAGTATCAGCCACAGTCCCCGTGGCTTCACAGCACTAGAATTTTGCATTACACAAGATAAGCTGCAAGAAGAAAGAGGTGGTAGGTAGTTCACAACCCTCTGTCCCACCAGAAACTAAATGCTGAAAAGGGTAAGAGACCACAACATGTAGGAGACTGAATGCCATTGGCGTGTCAACAAGGGGATTGGAGGCCTTCTGCTGCTCCTTGCAGCCAAGACCATGCACAGAAAGATTAGTCTTCCATCCATTCTCCTGAATTAGCAAGCCTCCATTTGATGCTTTCTGACAGACAAGACTGAACTCAGATTCACTGGTGTGAACATGCATATCATCATCTTCAGTTGCTATTTTAAGAGAGATAGGAGAAAGTGGCATTGGAACTCTGAGATGCACACTGTGACTTTGCTGCTATGGCTCAAGAGAAAATCAGCAACATTCTTCCTACAGCATGAAAGACTCCATACCAGACTTGGCGCCCCAAAAGGCAGGAAGAAATATTAGGTCTGTAGTATCCAGTACTGTGACCTTGAGAACACAGAAAGCCTTTTAGAATCTACTTGGATAACAAGTGTTAGGGAGCAGCTTTTGAACAAGGATCCCAAATCTGTGCACATTGCCTTTGGACCTACTCCTAACTTCACAGGTCTATCTATAATTACAAACTCAAACTGCAATCAATGCCATCAAATATAAACACTCATGGTATGAAGCACAGGCCATTGGGAAGGCTAAAGCAGTCTTCTGAGATGGAGAAGTACCCAGGCACCCACTATGCTCAATGGAGAGGATTCCAATAGCCATTCTAACTGTCAAGTGTCTACCCTCACAGAAATGTTGCCTTTAGCAAGCCTTTTTGGAGCCAAAAGCAACCTTCGAGATGATCTCTTTTAAATCTCTTATTTTTCAAGAGGCAATTGAGGTCTTGGAGAGATAAAAATTGGATGACACATCTACCATCAATAGGGTACAGAAAGCAGCCCAAGATACTTCAAGTATCTGTGTCATTTCTAAACTATCATGCTGCATTTTTTCCAGTTTTTGAAAATAAACTCTTGTACATCTTGCTTTTTCTGAGACCAGAAATATGGAACTATGCTCAAAATATTTAAAAACATAGAAATATGTGGCTTAAGTTAAACCTCTGCTAATTTCTGTCAAGGCCAAAGGAAACTTCTTTTCCTCAAATTCTGGTTAGACAAAAGCCAGTGTTCCTCAGGAACTGGTGAAGCCAGTTTCCCTCTACCAAAGGATGTGACTTCGGAAAAGATCATCTCTTCTGACTCTTCGTTTTTTGCTTTTTTATTTTTGCAAAATGAGCTTAATTATGGACATACACACATGCATGTGTGCACATGTTCACACACACACACATACACACACACTGTATTAGTTACTTCTTATCTGCCATGATAAAACACCAGGCAAGAGTAACCTAAATTTTGAAGGGCTTATTTTTGCTCAGAGTTGGAGGGCACCATCCATTATGGTGCAAAAGTCATATCTCTGGGAGTATGAGGTACTGGGCACATTACACATTCATTTAGGTTTTGGAGAGAGATGAGTGTCAATACTTCACCTTGCTTTTCCCATAGGACATCAACCATGGAAGGCTACAACCCAAACTTAGGGTGGGTCCTTCCACTTCAACTGCCCAAATGTAGACACACCCAGAGATTTGTCTCCAAGGTGATTTTAGATTAATAATATTAACCATCACACACACAGAGGCACATGTATGTATATGCATACAGATTTATAATGATATAATATGTAAGTATCTATGTGGACACACATGTATGTATGAACATAGACAAATGTGTGTGTGCATAGACTGTGGGATTTGTTGAGAAAATAAAGAAACATATTGCTTCCATTTCTAACTCTGTTGCTGGTCTGATGATCTTCACTCTTCACATCTCCACAGGCATTTGGGTTGTCATGATGATGATGTCAATGTTGATGATAAAAGTGACAACATGATAACTGATAACAATACTAAGTAGTAAGAACTAGATGTGAGGCACATTTCCAAACATTGATATATTTTAACTCTCAAGTACGATCCATTTTAGCGATGGAGAATTAAAAAGTTGAATGGTCAAGTCAACTAGCCACAGAAATGTAGCTAATAGAGCTGAGGTGTGAACTCAAGTTATCTGGCTACAGTATTTCTTTTCTAGTCATAATAATAGACATTTAACAAATGCACTCAAATTTAAAACATAGTTTCAAGGTGGACATAATGTTACAAGCTTATAACCTAAGTACTTGGGAGACTAGAGAAGAAGGGCCAAGGCTTCAAAGCCAGTTTATGCTATATAGCAAGATTGATACCATATATATACATAATATTAAATTTCAAGTTAATTTCTCCCAAAGGGTATTATCATTATTTGATCTTTTCAACTTACAAAATAGCAGCTTCATATGGTTCAACCAAGTACCAGAAAGAAAAAGAACAGAATGAGTTATAAAAAAAACCCTAAGCCTGGACACGGTACATCCTTGCTTAACGGTATTAAACAGGACTTGCAGCCTCTTTACCTTTGATCTAAACATCAGAACACTTACAGTATCCTCTGAATTCCATCTCATTACTCAGCCTGGCCTTTGGCTTCTGCCTCCATTTCCCAGCATGAATAACTATTGTCTTTGTTCCTACTTCATCACGCTGATGGGCAATGACCTCCTGATTTGTTCTGTATTTCCAACTGTGTTTCTTCAGACCCTGAAATAAATGTTCAAAAGAAAATGACATAGAATGCTTACCTAGTGTACTAGTCATTTTACACAAAACAAAACAGACATGGCAAAGAGCAACTTCAGGGAGAACTAGGTTATCTCATCTTCCTGTTGGAGCTGATTCAGCCTGTCAGATCCACAGCAGTGGGGAGTTAAGGCAGCTGTCCACATCCCCAGTCAGGAAGCCGAGAGTGATGGATGCTGGTGCTCACTCACTTTTACCTGTTTATTCAGTCCAGGACCTCAGCCCATAAAATGGTTCACTCTGCAATTACAGTAGGTCTCTCTACTCAATTTTTCTAGCCCAGAAACTTCATCACAGACATCCCTGGAAGTTTGTTTTCGTGGTGATTATAAATCCCATCAAATTCAAAATCAAGATGAGCATGTAACATCTAACATGTACAGTCTCACTAGGTTCAATCTCTGGATTTAAAAAAAAAAGAACTAGAAAAGAAAATGGGTGAAAAATTAACTTTGTTATCAGCATCTTCTAGACAAAACTCACAACTGAAACCTCAAACAAACTTTTTTTTTTCTGTATCTGCATCACTGCCACAAAATCCCTCAACCAAAAACATGTGGCACAACACATTTTTTTTACAATGTGGTTGATATATTTGAAAGAAAAACATTTACATTTGGTTGATCCTTGCCAGCAATAAATTAAATGCAACATACAACTTATTTGCTAGAATGGCCATTTTAAGATGGATAGATCATCAAATCCATTTCAAACAGCCAAGGAACTCTTGTAAACCCAAGTGGTTGCAGCTGTTCTGGGTTTCCCAGGAGAGGAGCGAGAGATGTAGAGTCTAGGCCAATAGGCATCTTGAGGACACTGCTTCTTCCAGAGATTATTTCAGTGAGTGTGGAATGAACCAACTGAAATTGTACCTCCATATGGGCCAAGGATGAGGCCCCTACAGAACTTGAACAGAGTTCTAGCTGTATTATATTTCCTCAAAGGAGGATACCATGCAGAAATAGAAATGTGCAAATATTTATATAGGAATGTCTTATGATACATGTGTCTAAACGTTTGTAATTCCCCACCCGCACTTGGCATGTACATGCATGCACACGTGTGCATGCACACACACACACAGGCACACACGCACACATGCATGCCTGTATAAATATTGTGACATTTATTTTGGAAAAAGAGGACAAAGAATTCTAGAAATTCTTACATGGAAACAAAAACATTTGGAAATCTTGTCCTCCGTGCTGTTCCCCTCCCATTTCCCAAAAAGGATCCCCAGCGGTACCTAGTGATGGATTTATAAGGTGTAAGGAATTTGTGCAATGAAATCCTCCTTGCTCTTTATGAGGGAACATTGCTAGTGCATAGACATGACTTCCTGTCAGCTCAAAGAAGTTTGTGCCTGCTGCCTAGAGCAAGCTGGTTTGCTCTGGTTTCCACTCAGTGAAGTGAGTAATCAGCCCTAAAGGCATTTCCTAGTCAGTCACAATGCTGTAGCAATATGACACATAAAATTAGACAATGAGTATATATGTATTAGCTCCCCTTCTGTTGATGTGATGAAACACCATGACCAAAAACATCTTACAGAAGAAATAATTTACTTCAGCTTATGGTTCCAGCAAGAGTCCACAGTGTGGGCTTGGGAAGACACTGCAGTCAGTGGCAGAAGCAGAAGCAGGAGATTCTATCTTTATCCATACACAGGAAGTAAGAGGGGACAGGAAGTGGGACAAGGCAAAGCTATAAAACCTCAAAGGTGGTCTCCAGCAGGCTGTAACGTCCTGAAGAATTCATTACCTCTGCAAATGGCGCCACCAACTGGCAGCCAAGTGTAACGCATGAGTCTATGAGGACATTCTCATTCAAATCACCACTGATGGGATGTTAATGACAATGTACTCCGATTTAAAAAAAGAAAAGCATAAGAATATATCCGGCAGCCTAAAGCTTTCAAGAAAAAAGTCGCAACTAATAATTCTGCTTCTCTTTATAAAACATTACTTCTTGTCCCCAGCTCCACTGAAAGTGGTATCCATTTACAATGACAAGGAGGGGGGGAGAAAGAGAGAAAGAGAGAGAGAAGGAAGGAAGAAAGGAAGAAAAGAGAGAAAATTTAAAATCTGCTAAGTCATGCTCTCAAACATTTTTGAATCATGTGTCAAAACATTGAAAATCTGTGTATCCCTGATTAATTTTCAAATTGCTGACTAAAACTACTCTACGGGACTTTGAAGGCAACAGCAGTGTGTTGACATTTTTAAAGACAGATATTGCATCACCCTCAAACACAGCTACTAAAATTCAAGCAGCATAGAAAATTTGATTTTGTTAGCAGGGTTTGTAGAGAAAAATCCCAGGCTCTGGCATAATGGTAAAAAGCAGAGAGCTGTTTAGTGCGCCTATATTGGTGAAAGGAAAGGATTAAGGGAGACACTGGACCCTAAATCCACATTTAGGGCACTTATGTGAGCTTTATGTTTAGATAGAAGAAGAACTAAGACAGGACAAGAAGTATGCATAACTAAGCAATCCTGATCCTGTTGGTTTCCTTGATCATTGTCTCTCTTCCAGTCCTGTAAGGGAATGAAGTCCTTACTGCTTTGGGGAACTAGAAAGTTGTCCTGAGATGGTTATCTTGCTCCAAGGCACAGTCTGCATCTCCAAGAGCTGCTCTTGGAGCCTGTCTGTCCTGGGAGGAAGCCAAGGACTCCAGAGGGAGGCTTGAAGACAGTGTCCTACCTTTGTGCCATCGTCCAGAGCAAAGTAGACAGATAGACACAAAATGAAGGCACTACTAACAGGCTTCCTCACTGCTTTCAGTTACCCGGGGCTAATGAGTGGCTGGTGATTCCCAGCAAGAGCTGCCTACAAGGGGTGGTCTCAGTAGCTCAGCATGGTCACCTTTGAGCAAGCACATTTTTAAGCACAAAGATTTTGCATTGTTTCTTTTCTTAGTTCTATTACAGTTTCTCCAAATACTTCTAATTTTTATGTTCCACATCCTTCCATTATAGCATTGTGCTTCACTGCCTCCAGAATTGTTGTGAAGACTTACTTTTTTTTTTATTAAAAATGGTCAATATTCTATGAATCATCTTTGAAACTCCGAGTATATATCTGTTTGATCAACTTCAGGAAACTCTGAGACTGAACTCTGCACTTCCCATATGTCATATTCTGAGGCTGAGACCCCACCAGTAGGGGGAGACACAGTCATCCCTCAGTGGTGGTGGTGAACTTCCCACCACCCAAGTGTAGTCATATCTTTCTTTGGGCCACCAGCTCACAACAAATGTCATGGAGACTTATCAGTAATTATGAAGTCTTGACCTTAGCTTAGGCCTGTTTTTAACTTGTCCTCATAACTTAATCCACTTCTATTGATCTGCATTTTGTCAGGTATAGCCCACTCTGATTCTTCCATGTCTCCTGGTGATCCCCAAGTGCCTAGATTCTCCTCTTCCTTTTTCACCCTGGAAATCTCACCTGTACCTCCTGCATAGCTACTGGCCATTCGACTTTTTTGTTACACCAATCAGAGCAAATATATCTTCAAACAGTGTATCCAGTGTATATCTCACAATACCCAAGTTCTGGCTTGCCTGGTTTGGGCTGTTTGTGCATCCTTTTGGAAAAGTAAATCACCTTGCCCAGCTGCTTTCAATTTATTCATGCATCTCTTTGTGTAACATTGGGGATATTTTTCCAGCATTGTGAATATACATTAAAATTAAATTTTAAGTGTTTTATAAAATACTTGCTGCATGGTTGAATTATCACTATTATTTGTACATGATTTTTCATATATACATTTGACTATAAAGATATTGTTAGATATTTATCCCTTAATGAAGTTGGTGATTAATTTACACATTGATTTTTTTACTACTCCATCTTTTTTCTTAAAAAATATGACATTTGGGAGGGGGAAGAGACCTTCAATAAGGATATACAGGGATGGAAAAAAAATTCAGAGGGAAAGCTGAACAAAAAGAAAATATATGTGTAGTAATCTTATTTGCATTTCCACCCTTGATAAGCCATGCTTATGATTATTATCCTCTGTATAGTTATTGCTAACTCTTCGGCATTTTTAAATTCTTTTTACTGTTTTTTTTTTTATAAATACAAAATAAAGAAGGAAAAAAAAGTAACAGTGATTACAGGAACATCAGTTTAGGAGGCAGGCAGAACTGTGGCAACATCATGGCTTGTTCACCCCCTGGATCAAACCATTGGTGAATATACTCACTGCACTCTCTGAAACATGGTTCATGAAGTCAGAACACATGTTAACACATAGTGAGCTCAAGCACAACAGCGATGAGCCAAAAAAAAAAAAATATGACATTAGCTTTATTTCTCTGGAAAAAATCTTAATGGATTTTAGCATTGAAAATGTCCTTCATATAAATATATAATTGGAAGTCAAAGAGTTTGTTACTGACCTTGAAAGTCACAACCAGTTCTCCAATCCAGGACTAGCCACAGTCCTCATTCAGCTAACTAAAGGAGAAGAACTGAATGTAAAAAGGCTGAAAAAGGAAGAAGGACAAAGAGATACAAGGATCCCCACCAGTCAGTCTTTAGGTCCCCATGTAAGATCAAAGCTTGAACAGAGGGCCAAGGATGCGAACATCCAAGCAGTCACAGCCATGTGTAGCCCTGCCCACCACAGATCCACCATTATCTGGGCTCCGGTCTTGTTCAGTCTAATAAGTTTTTAAAATTATGTGAAATCTCTTTTTAGGGAGACAAGTTTCCCCTCTGGCTGGTACTGTCCCCTTCTCCCAGCATGAGATTACTGGGTAAATTCCCATTTCTCTAGTATCTATTGTTTTAATAGAATGATAATTTGACTGAGACACAAGTGTCTCTGTGTAATATCTTCCTTTCTGCCAGGCTTGTTACAAGCTGTGTTATGTTGCTGAGTCTGAATTCTTGAAGTTCCTTCCAACTAACATGCCAAGGGTGATGTCACTTATCTGTCATCAAAAAAGTGTTATTAATAGTTTATCAGCTGATAATTCCTTTGGGTCTCTTTTCAGCTTTATTGAAACAAAAAAAATGGCAATTATTTAACTTGCAAAAGGAGCTGGCACTGTGCCTTATTGGCATTGGGTTCTTAGTGGCTCCAATGGGTGTTACTAAGTGTCCTATTAGGCTGTCTCTTTCTGTCTGTCCTGCCAGGTAAGCCCTGGAGACTGTGCAACACAGTTCCTGGGCGGGGGGCGTCTTCCAGGGGCCTTGTTTATTGATTTATAAAGGGTTTGCATAGTGGTCATTCGCTATGGTAACAGGGAAAGGATTGGCGCACAGTGAGTGAATTTACTCTTTAGCTCAGTTTTGTAGAGGTGATTATTGAATATGCATTGATGGAACAATGAGCCAAGCAGCTAAGAGTAACGTCTATAGTGTGAAGGAATGGACCACAAGAAGTCTCCATTTGAGAGAAGTTCCTTGATGATTAGGGAGAGTTTCCTACAAACACTTTCATAAGTAGCTTTATCTTTCAACTTGACGTTCCTGGGAAGAGAGAACCTTGGGTCAGGAATTGCTTCCATTTATTTGGCCTGTAGGCTTGTCTGGGGATGTATTTTCTTGATTGCTAATTGGTATAGGAGGGCCCAGTCCGCTGTGGGCAATGCTATCCCTAGGCAGGTGGGCCTGGGCAGAATAAAGGAAGGTAGCTGAATGTGAGCTTAGAAGCAAGCCAGTAAGCATCATTCCTCCCTAGCGGTCTCTGCTTCACTTCCCAACTCCAGGTTTCTGCCTTGAGCTCTAGAATGCTTGCTCTAACTTCTGAACACAATGGACTGTAATCTATCTGTAAGCGAAAATAAATCCTTTCATCCCCAGTTGATTTTGGTCAGTTGGCTTTTTGTTTGTTTATTTGGGTTTTCGTTTTGTTTTGTTTTATCAGATCAACAGAAAACAAGCTAGACCACACAGTTTACTGGTGTGTAATGTATTCCATGAGAAGAATAGTCTGGATTGGCTGCTGTGCTGCTCTGGGAGCATAGTGTTAGCCACTGTGCATCCAGTTATTGCAGTCTTGGTCACAAGACAAGGGCAGCTCTACTTGAATAAAGTTCAGTCTTGATCCAAACATTGAGTCAAGGGGCTCTGGGCTACAGCTTTACCATGCCATGTTATAGAATTTCATGGCTAATCGTTTGTGACTCCTGGACCACGCTTGTGAAAATTCCTGATGGAGACTAGCTCCATTTCCTGGCCTCTTATTAATGGCCCTCCTTCCATGGGAAGTATGCATTTCCTTTGAAAAATGGAAGAAAGAGTGAAAGGTCTTAGGTGGAGATGCAAGTGAAAACTGGGATAGATTGTTAGGGATATGGGGTCATTAGAAGAATTATTAATGTTATAGACAGACAGACATATGATAAGGACTGGACAGAGAGGGCAGGCCCCGTTACCAAAGTCAAAATGGAGACGACTCTGAAGAGAAGAAACTAGGGCCTGTGGCGGAAGTGAGGGTCTCCTTTATCTTTCTGAGGATGGAAACGTTTTAAAGCACATGGCTGTCTCCGGGCTCTGAGTCCCAGACAAGAATCAAGGAAGGGGATGGGAAGCAGGAGGTGGGAAGGGGAATCCTCCAATACCCATTTTGAGAGATTCACAGGAGATGTCTTAGGGCTCCTGCGGGTATCTGTGAGCCAGGAAGGATGGCTGCTGAATTTAATATGACATCCTTATATCCCAGTTTTTATTTTAGAAAAAATACAGGAATGATATTGTGGGACAAGGAAATGGAGGAGAATACACATGTCTGACTTTCTGCTCTGAGGTGAATATGAGGGCGGGGCCTCTTCTTCTCCAGGACTCTGGAGCATAGGCTGGCTTCTGCACTGTTCACATCAAGGCTACTCGAATCTAAGCAACCTTCTAGGCAGCATTGGTTAGTTCTAGAATTTTAAAAACAACTTTTGTAAATAAAATTATAACATTAAAATAAAAATTTAGGTCACGTGATAGTGGCACCTTTAACCCCAGTGCTCAGGAGGCAGAGGCAGAGACAGGCATATCTCAGAGTTCCAGGCTAGCCTGAGCAAGTTCTAGAACAGCCAAAAATACACAGAGAAACCCTGCCTCAACCCCCCCTCAACACACACAAAACCTCTCAGGAAAATGGTTATGAAACACTAAATGTATACCCTTAAGTTGAACATAATGTTTTATGATCTTAGAAGTAATTATATGTTTTATTATGCAGATTAAGCTTTTAAAATATGTTAATTTACATGTTTTCAACAGAAAGGTTGTTGTATATTTCATGACAGTTCTGGCCAGGAGACACAGGATGGTTGACAAATGACAAGTTATTTATGTGGTAGCAACATCCTGAATAACATATAATCGTTTTGAATCCTTGGCACAAACATTTTTAGGGACTTAGTTGAAAGCTGCTAGATTTGAGGAGAAACTGCACACGGTCAGGTCAGAGTTCAAGAGAGATTTGAAAGGGGGAGTTCTGAGGGGCAGTTTCAGTCCCTGGAAAAAGCTAAACCCCTTTTGAAGTAAAATTTAACCACTGAGGGGGCAAGGGATAGCCTTTGGAAGGGTTTTGCTGTGCATGAGGTGGGCTTAAATCCCTTTCTCTCTCTGTTTTAAAGGTGACTCAGGGAAGCACTGAAATGGTTCATTGGAGGCAAGTGTGGGGCTGGTGACAAAGCCTCCTTAGGGTTTGCATCACTTGCTTCCTTTCCCACTATGATGAAAAGCTAACAGCAGAAGCAGCATGGGGGGGGTTATCTTGGCTGAAGTTCAGGGAGAATAGAGTCCATAATAGTGAGGAAAGTGTGGCGTGATGGTGGGAACAGGAAGATGGCTCACCACATTTCTATCTACACTCAAGAAGCAGAGAGAGAGAGAGAAAGAGAGAGAGAGAGAGAGAGAGAGAGAGAGAGAGAGAGAGAGAGAGAGAACTCTAGGAACCATCAAAGCCTCCCTAGGCTCTAGAACCATCCCAAACAGCAGAACACTGAGAGCACATACATAAGTCTATAGAGAATGTTTCTCATTTAAACCACTACACCACTAATAATTCTTCTTTTTTTAAACTGTTTTTTTTTTAAAAAAAAAAAAAAAAAACTTTAAAAAATTTATTTAATTATTTGCCTTGGTGTTTTGCCTGGAACTGGAACTACAAACAGTTGTGGGCCGCCATGTGAGTGCTGAATAGATGGCTCAGCCATTAAAGGCTAGGCTCACAACCAAAAATTCTTCTCACAAATTCCATACCTCCAACAGTCTGCCTCAGTGTCCCCTTGAGAGCTTCTACAGACAGTTGTGGAAAGCTGCTTGCGGGCCGTTTCTCAGGCATGCCTGCCATGAGGTATGTGAATGTGGATGCTCTAGACATGATCCGTGCCATGTACAGGCCACTCACCAGGCCTTCACCTACTCTTTTTCCTTATTTTCAAAAGTAGAAACAGTTCCAAAGAATTCAAGAAGATTTTTAGTGCCTCTCCCGCAGGAAGTGGAGTTTGCACTCAGTGCAAAGAGACTAGCCAGAAGGAAAGCACTGTCACAGAGTGAGAGGAGACAGTGGCCAGAGAGATCTTTGTGCAGGAAAACATTCTCCAGGGTAAAAATGAAGATTAGCCCAAGAGACACTGCAGAGAAAAAGATTTTCATGAAGTGAGAACGGACAGTGGACAGACAGGCCTTTGTGCTAACTGAATGTTTACACGGCCTTATCAATATTTTCTGAAGTTTCCAAAACAAACAACTTCCTTGGAGAAGTATTTTCCTTTTCTGATTATTGACAGACCTATTTTGATTAATTCTTTGTTCTTTACCAGAAAGCCTACTGATGCATAAAAATCCTAGCATGTTTTTAGCAGTTAAAAGAGATGTCTTCCCCAAAGGCCAGAGATATGATCTTTTCCATTCTTTTGACCCAAAATTATGTAGTAGAATAAATTAAATAGAATTAAAAATAAACAAGTCTATTAAAAAAAAAAAAAAAGCCCATGCTCATGCTCCTACCAGAAGTAAACAGCCTAACAAAGCCCCGAGGCTTCTATCTCCCTATGTCTTTGTGATCCTTAGCTGTCCTTTCCTGTAATATTTCAGATTCTAAGGAGAATCAATTTTAGCATCTCCTTCTATTTTTACATTAGTAGTATTTCAAATACTAAGGAAATCAAATTGTAATGTTTACTCTTCATCAAATTATTATGTTGCCGGGCACACAGGAGTTGGGGCCCAAAGCTAATTATGAGAGGGACTTCATCCTGGGTGACCTTCAAGCTTGCTGATTTCTACCTCACTACCTAATACTTCACATTCAGTGCATGCATAGCGTGATCATTGTCCATCAAAGAAATCTCTACTACATACTTAGGTCCATACATTCTCTTCCTGTCTCTTTGTATGTCAAAAAATTGAAACAGAAATTGGTAAAGGAAAATGGGTTTAGTCACAGTTTATCCAAAGCATGGAAAGAAAGAATTCTAATTTTCCTCCCTTGATGCCCATGGGCATCTTAAAATTTGTAGAAAACCTTTATCCAAGGGCTAGAAATTTGTAAATTTAATTGTAACACATGTTAGTCAGTCTGTTCCTAGAGGTAAAGGGATCTGGTCCCCAGGTTGCCTCCATTGTCTCTGTTCTTCCTTGCAAATATAATTTATATAAGACAGGAAGAAAATAGGGTCTTAAAAACCCTTCATTCTTGAAAGTGAAAAGAGCCTCAGAGGGCTTGGTGGAATGTAAGATGCCATCCATCATGCCAGGTGTGACATAGCTCTTTGGCTCTTTTGATGGGTGTGTAATAGATGTGGTTGAAGATTTCTCTTTGGATTTTGGCTCCTTGAGCTTCTCTTGCATACTCACTAAACACACTGTGATTGGTAGAGTTAATTGTCAATTTTACAGAATCTAGATTTGCTTAAGGGGCAGGCCTTTGGACATACCTATGGGAAATTATCTTGACTATTTAATGGAAGTAAGAAGCCCCACCCACTGTGGGTGGAACTATCCCCTAATTGGGATCCTGAACTGCAAAGTGGAGAAAGAGAGCTGAGTGACATTCATTTGTGTTCCATGCAGCTTAGCTGTGGATACAGTGTGACCAGTGCCCTCAGCCTCCTGTGGCTGTAGCTCTCAAATTGTGATGGACTAAAATCTAGAATGATGAGCCACAATGGACCCTTTCTACCTTAATTTACTTTTGTCAGAGCATTTTAGCACCAGCAAGATGAAAAGAAACGTAAGTTACACTGTCAGGAGGTACTGTCAAAAGCAAAGATGAATACATTTGTGTCTTTACAATGCCAGATTTATCACAGACAAATTCACAAGGTGCAATAGTTTGATAATCTCTTTAGCATCACTCTGCCAGATGTGCCCATTTTATTGATAGCCCCTACCAAGGCAAATCCATGTTATCTTACTCTAGTTTTAATTATTAATATTAACCATCAGCTCACACATTTCATTTCACACAATAAATCTTGTATGAAACTCAAAGGCTGCAAAAATTCCTTGAAACTGACTAGATACAGTCCATCCCTTTCTTCCCAAGCACATGTAAGCAGTAAGGACTTCTGAGAGACACTCTCAGACCAGTCAAGCCACCTAAAAGCAGGACCATGTGAGCTGCCTGGAAGTTCAGGCCAACTGAGCTGACTGGAAAAGAAACTTTTGAATGGCCTGAAACTCGTGCAGTGAGCTTCAGGGTTCTAGCTTTTGCTAGCCATCACTCATCTAGGGTGGGTCTTTGGTGACGCAGCTGTCTTTGAATCATTTCTGCTACTGTAAGTAACTCCAGTAAAATTCATTGGTTTACCAGGATAGATTTAGGTGGTGTCCTTACTTTGGTCTGCTTTTGGTTCCCTATTGGAGTGAGTTGGCATTTCTTCACATCTTGCCAGGAATAATGTCACATGACACAAGCCTAGTGGAATCTACTAAGTAATGGGGTTGTGGCCAAGGAAGCTGCAGAACATGTACAAGACACTGTATAACCCCACTTTGCAGCATCAGTAGCACAAGAAAACAAACAAACAGGAAACATTGTTCAATATTTACATTAGGTTTGTACTCTAAGGTAAGATTTGCAAACAATGCTCTCCTTCTTTTTAGGTTGTTTAAGAAGAAATACCTAAGGCATGTGGTTATGAAAAGGTTGAATTCTTGCTTGAGTCTCTCATCATTGTAGAAACTTACCCTGCAGCTTCCTCAAACTGCTTATAATTGTCCAGCCCCTCCCTGTGCCTTTTCATTTCCTTTGTGTGCAATCTTCTTGGCTTATCTATGCTCAGCACTCACCAGCTCTCTGATGCCCACAGCAAACGCTGCTCCAACACAGTAGCAACTCTCATCTCTTTCTCCAAAAGCTCATCAGTCTGACATAGATGTAGGTGCTTGGGTTTCCTTGAATACCTTCTCCCTGTTTACTTACTACATAGCTTTATTATTTGGGGTATACCTTCTCTTACATTTTGTGAATCACTTCAGAATATGATTATATTTATTATTAATAATAATATTTTATAACTCATGCTTCATGGCACATGAGCTTGGAATAGACATTAAATTTTAGTGAATGAGTAAATAAATAAAATGAGTTGTGTGTTTAGATGCTAGAGCACGGCATATGGGAACTCTGCTTGGTTCTCAATTTCCTGGGAATTTTCCATTCCTCTTATAGAGAGTTAGAGGTGAACAAATCTACTGACCCTGAGCAGCCCTGGCTCAGAATCAAAGGGAACCATCTGGAAGGCTGAGTTCAACAATAGGAAGTGGCTAATCACACATTTATCTCCTTCATGCTATCTGGTTACTGAGATTGCTTCCAAATTTCTTCCGACAACTCTCTCTCTCTCTCTCTCTCTCTCTCTCTCTCTCTCTCTCTCTCTCTCTCTGTATGTGTGTGTGTGTATACAAGTTATTTGCCTGCTTTAAAGATCTGTGATACTATTTCAAATCATATAGCACTCAGCAAGACATAACATTCCACGGTATTATACATTTTTTTACCATTTATCATTTGCACAATTTAACATTTAGCAAAATATTGTACAAATCCTAATTGATCTTACAATAAAAACCTAGACCCAGACATTGGGGCAAATGCTAAAAGATCAGAGAGGCAGAGGAACAAGCCACTGCCACTTTCACACCTAACCAACTCCTCAGCTGAAAGGGAAAATTTCTGTCTCCATGAATCTTCAGACTAAATGGGAAAGTGAAGCCAGCCACAAAGCCTAAATAGAAGGGGGCTGAACTCCAGCCTCTTGCTGTTTTATATTCCTTTGCCTGCCCAACCATACCGCTTCCTTTCTTAGACTTCCTAGTGCTGAGATTAAAGGCCTGTGTGTGCTTCTCAAGTACTGGGAGCAGAGGCATGAGATCCCAAGTGCTGAGATTAAAGGTGTATGCCGCCACAGTTTGGCTCTGTTTCTCTTGTGGACTGGATTAGTCTCATGTAGTTCAGGATGGCCTTCAACTTTCAGAGATCCAGATAGGTCTCTGCCTCTGCCTTCCAAGTGCTAAGATTTAAAGGATATGACACCACTGCCTGACCTCTATGGCTAGCACTGTGGTTGGTTCTGTCCTCTGATCTTCAGGCAATTTTTATTTGATACGCAATATGTCACCACATTTCCTTTTATTCTCAAAAATAAAAAAGGTTATAACTAATATAAGAAAAACTATATACAATAAGTATAATAACTATATACAAACAAGAATTACATTAATAATGTCTAGTCCACTAATAATTGACAAATTTAGAGAAAAAAGGCTTTATTATTTATCCTATTTTGGTGAGTTCAAAGTGTTGTACCTAATTCACTTTCTATCCTAATTTGTATTACCAACCATCTTTTGATGTTTCTGAAATGTAGACACTTCACACCTATTTAATAATTTTTTTCTTAATCTGTAACTAGGGAACCTATAATTATAACTATCTAGTATTCGACTCCCTCAGAGACCTGAGAAGGAAATAATATTAACTGAGAAAGCAGGAAGTGCAGGCAAGGGACTTCAAAACATGTAAGAAATGACAGAAACAGCTAGCTGCCTGGACAGTTACCCAAGGCTCCTCTGCAATGTTGGGGAATCCATCTTCAGACTTTTGCCCACAAGCCTAGCCTATCTGACAGACTTATCTGTGAAGCAGGATTTTCTGAAGGACTGATTTACTTTGTCTTGGGAAAGTTCAGCAGTTCTTTCTTGTATGCCCTACTTCATCTTGGACCTTATACTGTCAGCAGTTGAGGAAAGAACAGTTTCTTGCCCAATGGCTAACTTTTTCCACAATGAATGTCAGCTCCATATTGAATTTCTTCAATGCCCATCATCTTCTCTGAAGTAGATTGGTGCTTCCAGGAGCAAACATGTCTCATTGTCATAAAAATAAAAAAGAACCTATGTTATGAAAACATCCTAAATGCCATATCTTATAGATTTCTGAAGTATTTGGAGACAACTTGTTTAAAATATATCTGAAATATCTAAATATATCTAAAATGTATCTGAAAACATACCCAATATGCCTACAAATTTGATTGTAATGACTACTTAATTGCATTTCTTTGTATGCTAATTAGTTGGTAATAATAACTTTCAAGGACTAGAAATTTGCATTACATTGTTAGATAAGCCATATAGGTACATTATCTTGAACAAAAGTAGTAATGTATGTACAGTAACAAAGTTATTCTCAGCTTTGTATCAATATGCACAATTTGTATACATCATACAAAAATCCAATCTAATGTAAAAATATTTAAAAGAAATAGTTGTTTTTTAAAAATAGATTCAACAATCTACTCTTTTATCATATCATATCCATATTCCCTTTTTCTTTTCAGAGTAGATTCAATAGTCTATCCTTTTGTTCTATCAACAAATACACAAATCAAATCATAGTTACTGTACATAGTATGAGGTTAACAGTTGGGAGTTTTTGTAGAATTAGATTTACAAATCTTGTCAAAATACAGGGAGATATGTGAAAATAATTCATGAACATAGTGCAAATTTTGAAAAAATGCATGCTATATGAATATTTATGGCAAGGGAAGAGAACACCATAAAAGCATGTTTTTTATCATTTATGTTTAAATAAAAAGAATTGTCTTATTATTTTTATGCTATACATTTCCCCCTGGAAAATCCAAAGGAATCAACTGGACATAATATTATCTGTCCATACTTGGAGCACTCAGAAGAATGGCACAGGAGGAGTCCATGATTGAGGACAGCCTGGGCTACTTAGCAAGCTGTATAAATAAAATAAAGAGGAAAAGCAAGAGAGAGAGGGAGTGTGGGAAAGGAGAGAAAGGAGGATTTGTGATTCAGGTTCTCTATCATTTTTGGCACATCTTACTGATTTTAGTCATTCTGATAGGAATGTTGTGACATCTCATTTTTGTCTTCATTTGAAAGTCTCCAGTGAAATTGGATATCCTTTTCCATGCTCATTTGTGATTGATGCCTTCCTCAGTAAACTGGCCTTGCCAGTATTTTATCCTTATTCTAAATGGTTTATTTGCTTCTTTTATTTTCAAAGTATGAGAATTTTTTGCATTTTGTACATACTAGGTCTGTGCTGGGTATGTAATTTACAAATAATATCCCTTATTCTGCAGCATTTATTTTTTTGTTCTCTCCATTGTCTGAGAGCATAGTTGTTTTATTTTTCTTAATTATCTTTGGGAAGCATACAAAGTAGTGGCTTTGCTGTAATTTCATACATTTGCCATAATATCTAGTCCACCTCTTGCTGTCCTCCCACATTTCTTCAGTCCTCTTGTTAGTCCTCTCTATCTTCCTCCTAAACATTCCTTCTGCCTTCACAGCCCTCCCTATTGATTATACCTCCCCATTGATTAAATTAGCACTTTCCTGGTTGCTAAGAATATTGGACAATTTTCTAATTATTTATGGTCCATTTGTATTTCTTCTTCCTATTGAACTAATTAATCCATTTATTGATTAGATGATATTTTGGGTGTTTAATTTTGGGGGTTTCTTATATATACTAGATGTTAATCCCTGACCTTTGTATATGTGTCAGTGATTTCTTTTCCATTCTCTTATCCTACATTCCCCTCCTTTTAGATCACTTATTCCTCCTTCATGACCACCTTTGTGTTTTCACCTTACACATACATACACACACACACACACACACACACACACACACACGCACGCACACACACTGCTGGAGGTGGGCAGAGACAGAGAATGAATTTAAATCTAGGCTTCCGGATCTGTTTTAATTTAATTAACACAATTATCTTCAATTCCACTCATTTTCATTTAAATATCATAGTCTCAGTCTTCTTTATAACATAACCACTATATATATTTATCAACTTTTACATTTGTTTGTTTGATTCTTTGCTTTGGTCATTGGGAATAGAGTAATAATCACCATGGACCTACAAGAATCTCTGTGGTTTGCTCACATAGCATCCTCAGGGTACAAGATTTAGTCACAGCACAGCTAGGTCATGTGATAGCTCTGTTTTTAGCTCTTTCAGAACCCTCCCTACTAATTACACCTTTCCATTGATTAAATTTCCACCAACAGTGTATGAGTTTCTCTTCCCTCACCCTAGCCAGCATTTGTGATTGCTGCCTTGATGATGGTTATTCTGTGGAATCTCTGTGGGTTTAATTAGCACTTCCCTGGTTGCTAAGGATATTGGACAATTTTCTAATTACTTATGGTCCATTTGTATTTCTTCTTCCTATCCAACTAATTAGTCCATTTATTGATTGGATGATATTTTGGGTGTTTAATTTTGGGGGTTCATTATATATCCTAGATGCTAATTCCTGACCTTTGTATATGTGTCAGTGATTTCTTTCCCATTCTCTTGGCTCTCTCTAAGTTCTATCAATTTTTCCTTTGCAGTGAAGAAACTTTGAAATTCTATGCATTTGTCAGTTCTGTGAAATTTGCTTCTTCTGGAGTCCTTTTGATGAAGCCCTACTTATGCTTGTTTCTTTAAGAGTGCTTCCTGCACTCTTCCAGCTCTTTCAGAGTGTCCTGTCATACATGAATGTGCCTGGTCTGTTTTAAATTTTAAATTGGTTTTTGTGTGGGCTGAGACATGTAAATTTGGTGTTATGATTTTAGGTGTGGGAATCTATTTTCCTTGGCACCATTATGAATGCTGTTAAATTTGAAGGTGTCCATGTATCAACATTTCAATCTCAGCTTTATACTTCTGCCTTCCTGACATTCAAGAATTTTACCCTAGGTTCATTTCTAAAAGCATTTTAGCCTTGCCCTTATATTGCCATCTATGCAACATTTTATTCTTAAGGTGTCAGTCTTCTGTCTGGGTAATTGTTTTACCTGTGTGTACCGAGTTTCTCCACACTGATGCTTCCCTCACTGAACTCATTTTGCACTTGTTGGATGTATCAGTGGCCATTTCTGAGATGCTCTCTGTTCCATCAGGCACACAGCATCAGCCCATGTAGCTATGTGGTAAGTCTCAAAGCTGCAGCTCATTCTCCTTTATCAAGATCATTGTAGCTACTTTAGTTTCTTCATCTTTCCATATCAGATTTAGAATATTATCTCATGAACATAGAATCCTGTTCTAATTTTTATAGGCACTGCACTTCACCTGAATATCACTTGGTAAGAATTTGATCCTTCTGTTATGTTGAAACTGCAAATTTATAAACACAAAGCTTGTGTAGGTCTTTGGTTTTTTTCAACATTTGTAATATCTCATATATAAGTTCAGCATGTATTTTGCATGATTTATATGTATGTATTTTATTTTTGAGTCACTGTAAGTAATTATTAGTGTATTTTTAATTTCATCTGCTTTTTTCTAATATGGAAATGAAATCAAGTTTTGTTTTCCTTGTATTCTAGTTTTATTTAAGCCACCTGTCAGTGTTAAGAGGGATTTTGATTTTGATATATACTTTAGAACCTTCTACAGAAAAATGTCAGGATATTTGCAAATAGAAATTCTTCTTTAGCCTGGGATTATTCCAAATATCAAGAAAGCCTAACATCCCTAACAGAAGTCTTACTGGTTCATGATATAAAATTTATCTTATATTTTGTTAATATGATAGTATTTTCATGTCTGCATTTCTGAGTAGTCTATAAGAATTTTTATTTTTTATTTGTATGTTATTGGGTTTTTTTTTCTTAACTTGTTGTTTGAGTAGATGGAAGTTTTTAAAGCTACAAATT
This sequence comes from Sigmodon hispidus, assembly GCA_004025045.1. NCBI lineage: Eukaryota > Metazoa > Chordata > Mammalia > Rodentia > Cricetidae > Sigmodon > Sigmodon hispidus. The sequence continues at coordinate 157,998 of PVIH01001990.1, read as the reverse complement.
CAGTTTTCCTAACAACAAAGCTATACAAATGACTTACTATTATATACATCATGGTTGTTTGTCTTGTTTGAGGAACTGGTCTGCTTCTTTCAAGTTATCAAGCATATGTAGACATGTTCTAAGTAGTATTATCTTACCCATGTTTGTTTCATTCCTGACAGTAATAATTCTCATCATCTCTTATTTATTTTAATTTATTTAAAACTTTGCTAATATTATTTGATTTCCAAACCTGTTACGGTACTCACTAGGGCATCTCACCAGAGCTTTACAGGTGTGTTTATCATGTTTTCATCAGTGTGACAAGATAGCTGAGAAAAACAACTTAGAGCAGAAATGCTTTATTCTGACTCATGGTTTCAGAGGTTCACATCCATGTTACTTGGCTGTGCATCAAGGCCTGGTGGTACAAGGAAGCAAGGACAGGAAAAGGCCTGCAAATGTGCCCTCCAAGGATACATTCTGACAATGTGCTTTCTCCAACCAGGCTCCCTCCCAGTAGCTGTAGTCAGAAGTTTTTGGCCCAGCCTAGCCGGAAGGTCCAGACCCATCTACTGCTGTTTAGTCCCAAATAACCACACAAAGGCCTATATTGATTACAAATTGTTTGGGCTATGGTTCAGGCTAATTACCAACTAGCTCTTACAACTCAACTCAGCTTTTATTAATGTATGTCATGCCATGTGGCTCTGTGGCTTTACCTGTGTTCTATTACATCTTACCTTCTGGGCAGCAGCCTACAGCATCTATTTGACTCCACTCTTCTACTTTACTCTGCTTGGATTTTTCAGCCGCCTCTAAGCTGCCTTGTTATAGGCCAGAACAGTCTCTTTATTAACAAATGGCAATCAAGCATATTCACAGCATAGAGAAAGACATCTCACATCAAGTAGTTCCCTCAGCTGGGGAACAAACGTCATCACATGAGGCTTTGGGAAACATCTTCCATCTAAACCATAATATCAGCCACTTACTTGGCTTCTGTTGATGTGACAAGGATTGGAACACATGGCTGTGCCTGTTTTTTGCTTGTTTGTTTAAGCATTTAGTAGGAGGAGTTGAACACTGTTATCTAAAATGTCCTAGTCTGCTGGGCCCCCTTTCTATATCCCTTAGCTAGGGAGAGCACTTCTCATTGGCTGTTTTGTTTGTCTGTTTGTTGGGAGATTATCAAGGTTTAATTTTCTGTCTGGGCATGATCTAACTTCACCTTTGACATCATTCTGATGCACAAAGGTTACCTGAACACACCCCAGATTTTGAGTTCTGGATCATGACCTCTTCTGCTGTCCCAGATTTTGAGTTCTGGATCATGACCTCATCTTTTAATTTATTTTAATTTTTAAATAACTTATAAAATAAAGTCACTTTAATGAGCAAACATCACACAGCTGACTTGAGGAAGTCATTCAAAGCCTGGCCCAGTCCCAAGCTCTATACATCTCAGAGATCTTGTATGTTGCTAGAATGGCCAGTCTGAAGTTGTTGAGCATCATTTTGGGTCTTACACTTTCACTATCGATTGCATTATAGTCTCTCACCTACAAAGAAGAGAAACTATGGAAGAGGTTAAGTTAGGAAAGTCAAATAGATGTAGAGTCTCTTTTGTGCCATTTGTCCTTCATAGATTCTGTTCTTCTTCATCTAATGTTGCCCTCTGGAGGTCTCCTTTCTAAAAGTCATACTCTCATTTGCAGCTATTTACAAGGATACACTACAGCTATGATGTGCATATGAGAGAAAATATGTTAATTTTTCCCACCTTCCTTAATAAGCTTTCTAAATCTAACCATTTTCAACAAACTTCACTTTTGCATGTAGATGAATGGTATTCTGTTTTGTACAAATACCACACTTTTATTAACCCTTCATCTGCTGATGGATATCTAGGTTGGTTCCATTTTTTGCTATAGTAAATGGAACAGTAATAATAACAGATGTGCAAATATCTCTCTAGTAAAACAGAGTTCTTTGGGTAAATGTCCAGATATGGAACAGTTACATCATACAGAACTTCCAAACTTATTTCCATAATGGTGAATTAATTTGCTCTGCCTCCAGTGGTGAATAAAGGTTCCTCTCTCCCCACATTTTCTCTAACATTTGTGGCCAGGTTTCTTGATAATGGGTACCCTAAGAAGGGAGAGGTGACATCTCAAAGTTAGTTTATATTTTTCTCCGGCTAGGGATGCTGAACACTTTCAAGAATAGCTATTGACCATTTTTGTTTCTTTCATTGAAATTTTTTCATTCATTTCCTTAACCATAGGAGTAGTTGTATTTCCTTGATGTTTAATGTCTGCACTTCTCTGTAAATTCTGGATATTAATCCTCTGTCTGAAGTGTGGCTGATAAAATTGTCTGGGTGCTCTGCTGGGTTGCTGGGTGTTCTGTTTGTTTTTGTCTGTGCATAAATCTTATTTCCATGTGGTCCTATCTGCTGATACTTGGGGCTGACCCCAGTGCCTTAAAGAATCTGCCTTGTTCTTCCCCTGTGAGTCTGTGTATAATGATATGCTGCACAGGGACACTGATGGAATTCTTACTTTATTCCAGATATCCCATTGCTCCTCTTCATCTATTTTGAGGGTCTTACAGTTGAAGTTTGCAGTTTTTCTCACCCAGGCAGAAGGGGTGGGAGAAGGAACATCTTTCTAGTTAGTTACATAACTTAGAAACAGAAATGTCAAAGTCATCAGTAATTTGGGGAATTTTTCTTTCTTCCACACCCTATCTTAATGGGTGAAATGGGAGAAAGATAACAATATAGAGAAATCTCATGTGTTAAAAGTATTGCAGTTGCCAAAGAAAGTACTTGCAAATTTATTCACACAAATTTTATTTATAAGACATGTCAGATGTCTTAATACAGGAGTCTAAAGGAAAAAAAATTACATGATGACTTACTTCAAGAATGGTAGACCAGACCACACAGGCAGGTTCATTCATTCCAAAACAGGTCTTATGGAAAGCACAGAAGAAAGTCATTTAAATCTGTTTATTGACCCCATCAATCGTTTTAGGTACTCTAAAGATAAGATTTGTTGCACAGTACTTGCCTAGATTGCTTACTTTGAAATGAAGCTGTAATTACCAGAAACAAGTCAGAATAGAATAGGTATCATGACGAAGAATTATAAGTCACACACTTCTGTGTGAATGCATGCATGTACACTATGTTCACACAGACTCACCTTCTCCTATGTAAGTGTGAATAGAATGTATCACATGCATGTGAGATCAGTTAACAATCTTGGGGTTTGTTTCTACCCTTACACCTCACTTACAACAGGGATGCTTTGTTGGACAACCCTGGCCCAAGTTCACCCACAATTTCTGCTGTATCTGCCTCCTATTTCACAACAAAGAACTATTTGTAGTTTAGTTTTTAAAACTGTTGAGATATCTAGGAAGAGAGCTCAGTTAGTAAAATGCTCGCCCTACAAGAATAAGGTCCTGAATTCGACCCCCAGAACCCATGAAAATAAATGCTAGCCATATTGGTACACACTTCTAATCTCAGAACTTGGGGAAAAGAGATCAGATGATCCCCAGGGCTCACTGGACAGATGGTCTAGCTTACTGGTGATCTCCATGCTGGCGAGAGACCCTATCTCAAATGAGACTGATGGAATCACTCAAGGTGACACCCAAAGATGTCTTCTGGCTCTCACACAGGCAAAGTTAAAAAAAAAAACACTAACAAAAAGCTATTGCTATCCTCTAATCCCCTACATTTGGGAGGGAGAAGCAGGTGGATAGCCAAGGCCATATAATAATAATTAATAATAATAATAACAATAATGTAACAAAAAATGCTGATACCCAGTAAAAAAGAAAGAAAGAAAGAAATGCAAGAAGCCTCTTATCTGTAACCCTTGTAGTGGGATATATAATAGTTTAATGACTCATAAAATTTTTTTAAAAGTTATTATTTTTTAATTGGAAAGGTGTGTGTGTGTGTGTGTTCTTATCTATCTACCTGCCTGTCTGCCTGTCTATTTTTCTGTTATGTAATTCTTAATACTGGACAATTTCTTTACCAAAGCATCCTTTGAGGGCTTGTGTTTGTTTGTTTGTTTATTTGTTTGAATGTTTTGACAGTTTCAGTAATACATCACTTTCCTGGCAAGACTGAGCCAGTGTTTCCTATCACCAGCCAGGCAGCCCGCAGCTAAGGCACCATTTGCTGTTAAGGCACCCCACAGTGTTCAAATTCACAATTTTGTTTAAATAGTCTGTACTTTGGCCAAATGAGTTAATCAATTCCAGGGAGAGTGGAAAGACACTTACACATTCCACACACGCACTGATGTGTAAGACTTCAGGGTCACTTAATTCACTGACAAAATCATAATGGATCAGAGTAGCCTAATGGAAATAAGGTTCCTCTGTGTACTAGATCTTGTTCTTGTGAAAGAATCAGCTCATCATTGGAGATGGTGATTGTTTTCTACAGCAGTGAAGCCTTGTACTCAGAATCCTGCACAACTACCTACAGGAAACAGATTCTGTATTCAGATCAAATGTATCTGACTGGAAAGAAATGTGACACTGTTTTAACATCACATTTGGTTCCCTACCCAGGTAGAGCAGAATTGAAGGCTTCTGAATGGCACAGCTCCACAGGCTGCCATTATACTCTACAAGAATGGGCACCCCTTGCATCCTGCACTGCCAGATGCATCTCATGCAATCTCTCATAAACTACACTCCTCAAAATTATTCACTAACTTTTAGAGATGAGGATGTAAGGATCTAGGCTTCCAATATTCATCGTGATTTTTAAAGTTAATCTTAGAGCATACACAATGAGGAGTTTGATAGAATGTCAGCCCTTGTGTGTTCTGTGTTTCATGGACACATAATACATCCTGGATAGAGTATGTCGATTTGTAACGGGCCAGACAGATTAGACCTCTCTTTTTACTGATTCCAAATTAGTTGATGTTTGAATCTACTTCAGTCAAAGGATTTCACTTGTCAGCTGAAGAAAGATCTGATATTTGTACATGACAACTTCAAGACTTACATTTCCAGTCATAATAGCCACAAACCTCCAACATGTTTCTGAAAAGAGAAAGTGCTTATTTTAACAACAAAGAAAGAAGTTAAGAAATAATATTTTGTTCCAGGAACATTTCATTTTAGACTGAAAACCAAACCAAACCATATACCTCTAGCAAGCCTTGAGAAACTTGTTCAAACTTCAGATTTATTTCATCTTTTCAACTTTTGCTTAGTTTGAGATGAGAATGTGTTTCTCCCCTGAAAGTCCAGGAAGTTGATTACACCTCTCCCCTAGAATTGTGTAATGCTTCTAAATAGCTCTACTGAAGTCTGTTTCCCATCATCACTGCGAATTTCACAATATGTTTCCAAATGTGCTTTTAGATATTTTTATCCCAAGCTATTATCCAAATTTAAACTCTTATATTCAAGGAGGCTTGGCAAATAATAATATAGGGTTAGTTTCTTCTCTGGTAATATTGTTTTTAATATAAAACTTAAATCTGCATCCAGAATCTGACTACACTTTGTAAATATTTCTTCAGATTGCTTTTTCCTATTCTACTTATGGAATCTTTACATACTACCTTTTGAAAAATCTTAAACAACACTGGCTGTAACTTCCTAATGTTACAGAAAGAGAAAAGGAAAAGTCATATTCCAGCATCCAGTAGCTTGTGAGTGGAAGAGCTGGGATTGTGAGTCGATTATAATGTTTCCATGTCTAACATCTTTCCATGTCATCTACTGTTGCCTTTCCTGATGTTAGTACAGCTGGCCTCTACTTCAGCCCACCTTCTACCCTCTGGCCAGCTGCTGTCTCTTGCCCTCCTCTGATTGGATGACCGCTGACTGCTGACCAATGCAGTAGGATAGACAGCTATGGAATCCAGGAAATTGGAAAAGTCTGTGAATTTACCAAGTCTGTTGAACACTTGGAGAAAAAAAATCCCCAGCATGGGGATTACAGTTGTGTACTTCTCTGTTTGGATTTTTTGTACATGGATGCTTGATGGTGTGCACTCTGATCCTTAAGCTCACACAGGAAACATTTGACTGATGGAGCTGTCTTCCCAGATGGGGAATTATATTTCTAAGGCTACTGTCCAATTGGTTGGGTGTGTCTTAAGAACTCAAAAGCCTTTTTCTATGAACATTTGCATCACCATTGATGTATAAACAATAATGTCTAATGTACATTTTTGGTTATATTTAGTTGGAATACATTTACAAGCAAACTCATCAAAGAGACACTGAATTCCCTTAGTTTACCCTATAGAGGCATCACATGTTTTTCATAGCCTAGGAAAAAACCCTTTTCTTATATACCTGTCCATAAGAAGTGTTAACATCATTTGAGATCTTGCCAAAGTAAAAGACAGTCATTCATTTTCACTTTCTTCTGAGCAAAAAACCATGTGCACTGTGACTGTGGGCCACATACATTTCTTCCTTTGGAAAAGGCTTACATCTTCATCCCTTTATTGGCACACTCACATCTGTCTGTGTGACTACAAGTCTCAACCAATTCTTCTTTCTCCTCCCTTCTCCTCGTCTCTATAACTTCACTAGGTTTTATAACCCAGGGGAATTGCACACTCACAATCTTTCTGTCTCAGCCTCCTAAGTGTTAGGATTGAAGGTTCATGTCACCACACCAGGCTGCTCTTTACATGGTCCCCCACCCCTTAGGATGGTAATTTGTTTACTCCATCAGAACTTTTTGAAGCTTTTTTACATACCTTTAAACAGCATGCTAGTTTCAAACTGTAAGCCTGACATACTTCAGGTTTTCTGTCTTATCAACAGTGTCTGTGATAGCCAATCTGGTTGGTTTCGTCTCTGCTGCTTTAATTTATGAACTTTTGTATTTCATTCTCCCTTGTTATTTCTTCTCTCCTTTTTGGGTTCATTTCATTCAGATTTTCTTGGTATTTTTTCTCTCTGCTGGCTTGGAAGTCATACATTATTTCCCTTGTCATATTTTTATTATTTTTATGAACAAGCAGAAGCCTGCCTTCTTTTTCCATGTTATCAGATGGGTGGATATGAAATGAGCTGCTTCCTTCCACTTATCTACTTGTTTCTCTCATCTCTTAAATATTTTTATATTATGCAAAAGTTATTTTTTCATATTCTTTTTTGAGGAAAGGGAGATTTATTTGATATTTGTTTCAATTTTCACAATTATTTTAGTGTGATACTCAAATGTTACTATACCATTTCTCATTCTCAAGCAGTTTACTTAACACCATTTTTCACAACTTTGTGTTCTTGATTTTGATTTCCTTCTTAGCCAATGAACTGTCTTTTTCTCCCTAAAGTCCTTCATACCGCCCCTGCACATGCCCAGAGAATGAAGGAAGAGGGAAGCTTCATTCTTGCCCAGCATTAAACTTGGATTCATGATATTTTACACAGCTCTCTTCCTTTTACATAGCCACTGTCTACCTTGAACCACACTGCTCCTCTCCCACTCCACCCCACCTCCACCCCCGTATTGGTTTTTGCACTGGAGAAATGAAGTATCTGCTTGATTCTTGCCTGCTATCTTGCTGATTTTTCTTATAAACCTGTGATGTGTTCTTCCTGCTGGGTGTGACTTTTGTTAATTTCACCTGGATACTGCTCTGCATCTTTCAGTGTAAGCCTAGATGTCATAGCAATGACTACAGCTGTTCCTTCCTAGCTCAGTCCTCCTGCAAGTCTGTTGCTTCTGTCCATTATCTCCAATGGCGAAGTTCATTTCACAGTTAAACTTTTTTGCTCTTATGTATGACTGTTTTATTGCAACACTTTCTCCTGCAAAAGCCTACTTCCCTTTATTGGAGACCTTGTTGTCTGGTACTAATCTGAGGTTCCTGATCCTCAGGGTTCCAGGAAAGGTATGTCTGGTAAAATGTGTAATTTCACAGCACTTCCTTATTTACTAACAAAATGCTTTGAAGTAATATAGTCCCTTCCCTTATGCTGAACTACTTTCATAGGCCAAGAACATTAGTATTTTTAAAGTTTTAAATGAATTCAGAGCAAGAATTTTCTAGGATGTTCTATGAGGGCTTGATAGTCTTTTATTTTTTTAATAAAATGAAGAATTTTAGAGCCATGGTTATTTTACTAGTAGCTGCATTATATTATGAATCTGACTTTTGATGCAGTTGCTTCATGATTTTGGCTAGGAAATACACGCTCCTTGGTTGTGGCTTTTTTCAGTAATCAAACCCACCTCATGGTTGTGCTTCATTTAATTGCTTAGTTGAATGCAGCCAAGTCCCTTTGTTATGAAATGTCTTATTCTAGAGCTGCTTTACAGATGGGCAGCCCCAAAGGGCTGAAGCTACAAATTCAAAGCCACACAATGTCAGTGCCGAGGGATGCTTGAAGAAAGGTCAAATAGATTCTGTGTTTAATCTTTTCTCCCTGTGAGCCTGGAAGAAGCAGGATCTTTCATTCCTTTTTCTTCAGAAGATCTTTTCCCACCAGTTAGGCTTTCCCTCCAGCCATTCCCTTCCTGCTCATCTCTGTCAAGTGCTTCCACCAGAAACGATGGAGTAGTTTTGCATATCTGCACTGAGGAGGTGCAAGGCTCTTGGGGTAGAGCACAATGGCTGCACAGAATGGGGGAGATGAAATACAGATTTCTTGTCTGCTATGATTTGCTTAATCTAGTGAGTGCTGTTGATTCCTCTGAGTCCCTTAACATACACTGCGATGTTGAGTTTTCTCTAAAATCAACCCAGACATGCCGTAATGTCATATCTGACGTCAGACATAAGTTTTAGGTCAGAGAGACTTTCATAACCTGCATATAACAAACAAAATATGGCAGCCTTTAGGAAGTTTTGTAGCTGCTCTTGGAGCCAGAGTAATTAAGAGCACTAGCTGCTCTTCCAAAGGACCTGGGTTTGATTCCCAGCACCCACATTGCCAACAGCTGTCTATAACTCCTGTTCCAGGGAATCTGATGCCCTCTTCTGGCATTTGTGGATATTGCGTATTCATGGTGCACATATAAATTTACAGGCAAAGCACACACATAAAATAAAAATTCAATAAATCTTTTAAGTTTCCTCTTTGTGTAAGTTATAAAATAATTATGTCCACGTAGAATAATTATCTTCCCATCCCATTTTCTCAACATTTCTATGGAAATAGCCCATAAAAGAACTTCTCTGGCCACTTGTCTGCCCACAGCTTGCCCATCAGGAACATATAAGCCTGAAGCTGCTCCAGGAGGAATCAGCACCTGCATCCCATGTCCTGATGAAAATCACACCTCTCCCCCTGGAAGTACATCCCCTGAAGACTGTGTATGCCGAGAGGGGTACCAGACATCTGGTCAGACCTGTCAGGGTAAGCCACTGTGATCAAACAGGACATAGAAAGCTGACCTTGATGTAAAGAGAGGTGGGTGCACCCAATTCATTTAGGATGGTCTTTAACATCCCTGTCTTTAATTACACTGCATGGGGGGGAGAGTCATTTGCTCTTTTTACATAGTATTTATTAGCACTAAACTCGTAGGCAGTCAGCTCCAGGAAAAGGATCTGAGATCATAGAAGTAATGTGACTACAGAAACCATGAATTAGTAACTTAGAAATGAAGAATACTATAACCTCAGCAATGAATTTGAACAGCAAATAAGCTTACCTTAGCTCTGATAGTGCTCAAATTCATTTTTAAAATAAGTTTGTTTTGTAAATATTTTTCCATTGTGTCAAAAGTAGAAAATATTTACATAGGATAAAAAGTATTTACATTATAGAAGCTGTAGCTAGGGACTAGGGATATAGCTTGGTAGTAGAACATGTGCTTAGCACACATTTGGTTCTGGGGTTCAACGCCGAAGATGAGTAGAAAGCCTAGAAATCTTATATTTATCTTAACTCTTTGATGTTTGAAAAGAAATGCTTCAGCCTTTGTCACATTTTAATTGGTAGTAAATACATACCGAGAGTTATACGTAGGGGTTCTTCTAAATACACTTAGAAATCAGGTGGGTCAAATGAGAAAACTGTGGGGACTTAAGATCGGTAAATATAGATGTAAGGCAGACAGACAGACCAATATACAGATGACATGATTTGTTAAATAAGCTGGCTCAATGCAGTTTCATAGACACAATCTGACTTTGCTTTCTGCTTTTCCCCGTTAGTTGTCCACTGCCCTGCCCTGAAGCCTCCTGAAAATGGTTTTTTTATACAAAATACTTGCAAAAACCACTTCAATGCAGCCTGTGGGGTCCGATGTCGTCCTGGATTTGACCTCGTAGGAAGCAGCATCCATTTGTGTCAACCCAATGGCTTGTGGTCTGGGACAGAGAGCTTCTGCAGAGGTATGCAATCTGGCCAGTTCATATCATTTCCTGATTGTCTTGCCTGACTTTCACAATTGAAGGTTTAATGGGCAATTTGTTAGTTGCTCAACCACCTGAGAAAGTGAAACCTGTGGGAGAGTTGAGAACTGCTAAGTTTGACTAACACCATGAATGCAAACTATGCCATTCATAATCTTTGGATGAACAAGAAAAGAAAAGGTGTGTCTAGAGCTGTTGTGTATGTTTCTGGCCTGGACTTTCAGGCCTATTCCAGATGTTTAAACCTACTCTCAGCCCCACTGCCACTTAGGTTCAAATAATCACACAGATGCTTGTATCATTTTTATGCTGATTGACCTAGAGCCCAGGCATATTGCTAGCTAGCTCTTGCTCTTAAACTAACCCATGATTCTTATCTTGTTCGGCCATGTGGCTCGGTACCTTTACTCAGCAGCATTTCAAATTCTTTCCTCTGAATCTCCTGGGATCTCTGCTGGCATCTCTGCTCTGCTCTTCTAGTTCCCAGAGTTTTCTTAGTCTGGTAGCTCCACCCACATTTCCTGTCTGTCTCTGGCCAATCACCTTTTTATTAAACCAGTCTGAGGGACAAACATTTACAATGTACCAACATAATCCCACCATATAGAGCAGTGGTTCTCAGCCTTCCTAATGCTGTGACCCTTTCACACAGTTCTTCCTGTTGTGGTGACTATCCATAAAATTATTTTCATTGCTTCATAACTGTCATTTTGCTACTATATCAATTGTAATGTAAATATCTGATATGCAGGCTATCTCATTTGTGACTTCTGTAACAGGGTCATCTCACTCCTAAAGGGGTCATGACCCACAGGTTGAAAACTGTTGGCCTAGAAGGAAATGGACAGGTTACTCAAACTTCAATAGTCAAGATGGGATAACAAGAGCATCAGGACAGGTGCCAAGTTTTGAGACAGTCAGAGTGAAGGCTAGATTCATAACATAAATCAGGGCTTGAGTGATGCCAGAATTCTGCAGTGGGAACACTTCAACCCATATGTCTTCAGCCCTAGAAAGTGGAGAATTTGTTATGGTGAGATTCCAAGGAGCCAAGTCAAGCCAGTAAGAAAGATAGTGGGAACAGCAGTAGGAGCCATGGCTTCCACGTCAAAAATGGAGCAGCATCTCAGGTCACCCCATTTGGTTGTCTCTGCTACCTGAGTTCTTAGGTCTTACAACTACATAGCCCAAACTCCAAAGGCTCCACAAAGCAGGAAGGAAGAGTCTTTCCAAGGTAAGGCAAGAGCTTTTCAAGGACTTGAGGACCTCCCTCCAACTGCCTGGCCTCCAAAGCTACTTTGTCTAGAATACTAGATTTGGGACATAGGTATATGTAAAAATTTATTGATTTTTCTAAAGTTCAGGCTTATTTGAGCATCTTGGTGGATTAATTTGTTCCTTACTGAAATTGACAGTCTTACTCTGCTCATCATCAACACCCTTTGCTGAGGACGTGACTTCTCCAAGACTCCATAATTTCACCCAGATCACTGAGTAAAGGGGTACTATCTCCTGGGAACCTCTGTGTTTCCATACTTATAGGGGATACTCACTGACTTGCATTCCAAGAGCATTTGAAAGTGTCACAGACATCTGTTGTCTATGATTACTAGCCACTAAAATCAAACCCAGTAGTAAGTAGAAAATGACGCTAATCAAGTCTTTATTATGTAGCCTGCCAAAAGTCAAGGACAAACTATGGCTGAACAAAAATGACTGGCAGGGGAGCATGAAAAATTGAAAATGGTTGAGCCTCAAAGGCAATTGCATCAATAAAATTAGACTGGAATTCCAAAGAATTGAAGGGAAATCTAAGAGTATGAGAATTCCTAGCACAAAATTATTTGCATAATAAAAACATTAATAAACTGAAAAATGTAACCTGAGAAATTTCCTGAAGGTATAGGATAATTTCAAAGGTAATAGAATTCTGAAGAATGTGAAGCAACAGTATGGCAGACACTGAAATGTCCCTTTCTTATTAGGAATTCAGAGGGTGCGTGGAGCTCAGGCCAGTGGTAGCAGAAGATCAAAGGATATAACCCAAGCTGAAATCTTGAATATGCACAACTAAAACCTTTAAATCTAGTTTAAGATCAGTTAGGAAATGCCAGAAAAAAATATTAAAAACAGATAGATGTCTGGAAATAATCTTAAGTGACATTTCTGAATGCCCTAGAAAAACACAAAACAGGATTGGCTTCCTAGCTACAAATAGCATTACCTCCAGGAGGCTCTGAAGAGCCTGAGGCTCTTTACTGGGCATTCAAATTGTCTGGAGAATATATTTCTAGGATTCTGAGAGAAAAGACTTAGAATCTTGATTTCCAGTCTCAAACCACTATTGATGTGTGAAGGCAAAGGAAGGCCATTTTCTGTCAAGCAGTAAAACCACACATCATTATGAAAATAATTGTGACCACATCTGAAACATTTTCCTTGAGGTCACCAAATGAGATTACTAGCTCTGTATGAAATGTTTGTCTACTCTTTCCTCCATATAGTGAACAGTGAAGAAGAATGACATTTTAACTTTCTATGCATGACGTTTCAAAGGAGAAAAGCAGAGTGAACAGTCCACTGTTCCTTCAGAGAAAGGTCCCGACCTTGCCTCCCTGCCTTCTGTAACCTAAACCTAAACCTTCTGTCCTACACTAAACAGTCATAAAATACCAAAGTGCCTCTATGAAAGCTGTTTGTTTGCAAGCCTTCAATTACACTCTTGAACTTCATCTGTGTAAGCCTTCATCTCTTGTCAACCTCTTCAGCCCAAGAGGTGTGGCCCTGAACTGCTGGCTACAGTCTTCTGTTATTCTAGGCCTTATGCAGTGACAGGATCACTCAGGGAAGTTGTGTGCTATTTGGTTAGGGACTTGTTTTGGAGGCCAAATCCTACACAATTTTGGAAGGAAATTGAAAATAGAAAGCCCAGAAGAAAAGTTGAATTATCAGAGAATCGTCAACAACTCAAGCTCAGATCCTAGGCCTATCAAGCTTTTGAGGTAGAAGCCACCAGACACACTCAGACACATTCTGGAGAGTCTAAGAGCCTTGTCCTCTGTGTAGCTATGTTCCTGTACCTCTGGAGCCAGAAGTGAACATGGGCCACCATCAGTCACCAGGAATACCAGTCAAAATGTGTAGGCAAGTAGGGACATGTTGGAAGGCACTGGTCTCCCTTCATTTGTCCATCACTAAATCTGACTGCAATGACCACCTTTACACTTCTGTCTCTCAAAGCAAGTGTGTGTTTCTCTTCTGAGCAAGCCTGTCTTGAGACCACAACAGGGATTCTGACCAACATATTTCTGTGCTGACCAACCTGTTACAATACAGGCTACCACAGCCATCTGCATTGTTGATTAACTGCTCAACTATCAGTACAGTACTGTTAACGCAGTATATAGAATGTATTTTTCCTCCCTTCTATCTTGAGTTATAACCCTGGCAAATGAAATTTTAATTTGGTAGAGAAGCATATTGATAAATAAACATAATATGTTTTTATAATAATAAACATATAAACAGAGACCTGAATAGATCACTCATTAAAATAAAATATGTTTGTTTTCTTCTATGTAACTTCAATTGTTATTCTAATATAGGCATAATAACATTAATTACAAGATTCGAAAAGTCTATGAATGTACAGGGCTTTTTCTTTGGGGGCCACCAATCAGCTCCTAAATGTGACATGAAGACTTAATATTAGTTATGAATTCTCAGCCTTATCTTATTGTCATTTCTTACTAGCGCTTATAACTTAACATGTTTCTCTTCATCTACATTTTGCCCCTAGGGTTTTTAACCTTTTCTTTCTGTATGTCATACTTTTCCTGCTTCTTTCATGTCTGGCTGGTAGTTGCCTGTCTGGCTGACCTCAGACATCTTCCTTTCTTTTTTCTTCATTCTTCCCTATTTTTTTCTCCCTGAAGCCTAGATTTCTCCTCCTACATAGTCTCTGCCTGCCTGCACCACCCATCCCCTTCCTACCTAGCTATTGGCTGTTCAGCTTTTCATTAGACCAATCATGTGCCTTGGGCATGCAAGGTGAAAGAAATACAACACATCTTTACATAATTTAATAAACGCAGTATAAACAAATGTTACACAGTTAAAGTAATATTCTGGGACATAAACAAATGTAACACATCATTGCCCAGTAAAATAAAATTTCACAACAACTGATTGACCTGAAATGAGCTTCACCAGCAAAGCCACTACCTAGCTCATCTTTAAGTAGAGGTGTCCTGAATGAAGACTGGGTCCTTTCTTTACCATAATTATCATTACACCTTATGGATTTACTTGAAATGCAATAAAACAAAAGATATACTCTACATCATCAAATCTAAAATATATTTTTTCTTGATCTTGTGTCTGTAAAATTGGAATGCACCTTGGAACCAGCAGTAGTAAACAGCTTCATGGGCACACATACAGCGTGGCTTTAATAGTGGTTCATAAATAGTGGTGTATCTGGAACTCTGAGATGCTTCCTTCCATTGGGCAAGGCTGGCTTCTGTTTCTGGGGGTAGTCTGAGTCTGAAGAAGTACTTTACAGGTATAGCTTTTTTATTTAAAAGATCTTTTTTAATTTTCCATACCAACCACAGTTCATCTTCCTTCCCAGTCTCCCATTTATTCCCTGGCTCCCTCCTTCCTACCCTCATCCACGTCTCAGAGAGGATAAGACCTCCTGTAGGATGTCAACAAAGTCTGGCATATCAAGTTGAAGCAAGACCAACCCCCCCATCCCGTATCAAGGCTGAGCAAGTTATTCCTCTATAGGGAATGGGCACCAAAAAGCCAGGTCATATACTAGGGATAAATCCTGGTCCCACTGCCAGAGATCCCACAAACTGCCCAAGCCACACAACTGTCATCCACACTTAGAAGGCCTAGTTCAGTCTCATGCAGGTTCCCCTGCTGTCAGTTTAGAGTCAGTGAGCTCCCAGTAGCTTGAGTCAACTGTCTCTGTGGGTGTCTCCAACATGATCTTGACCCCTTTGCTCGTATAATTCCCCCTTCCTCTCTTCAACTGGACTCCAGGAGCTTGACCCAGTGCTTAGCTGTGGATCTCTGCATCTGTCTCCATCAGTAGCAGGATGAATGGCCTATGCTGACAATTAGGGTGGCCGTTAGTATGATTACAGAGGACGGCCAGGTCAGGCACCCTCTCCACTACTGCTTGGGGTCTTAGCTGGGGTCATCTTTGTGGATTCTACAGGTCTAACTTGAAGGACAGAGAATAATTTTTAATTATATCATAGCTTTTATAAAAAAATCTAAGATTGACGAGGCCAGCCTGGTCTACAGAGTGAGCTCCAGGACAGCCAGAGTCACTATATAGAAAAACTCTGTCTCAAAAAAAAAAAAAAAAAAAAAACTAAAATTGAGTCAGGAAAGAATGACTAGTGGAAACTCTAGAGGTTCCTTGACTTTTACATGTTTTATGCTACACTGTCAATATTATGTAATGTTTAATGATGATTGACAGGCTTCATTCTTGCTTCTCTTAGTGGATCATTTACTCCCCTTAATAAAGTACTTACAGTCATTTCTAATTTTCTTTGAATTACGTGTTTCATTCTAAACCACTAAGGGAATCTTGGTACTAGTGTTCTTCTGAGAAATGGTTTCAACAGCAGGATGTCTGCATTTAACGTCAGATTTTCTCTATTTCCAGTAGTAGACAGAATCACAATTTGGAGATTGACAAGAAATATAAATCTGAAAGAAATCCAATTTATGTTTAAGAT
This sequence comes from Sigmodon hispidus, assembly GCA_004025045.1. NCBI lineage: Eukaryota > Metazoa > Chordata > Mammalia > Rodentia > Cricetidae > Sigmodon > Sigmodon hispidus. The sequence continues at coordinate 141,869 of PVIH01001990.1, read as the reverse complement.
GAACCCCATAGCACATCTGTAGGTCTGTTATTGTCTATATAATAGATTTTTCTCTTTTACGAGACTGAGTTCTGTGTTTACTTTATAATATTAGTCTTTTTCTGAATTATTAATTGCTATATAATATGTTCATAATAATTGTGTACATTATTGCATAGAATAATTCAATACATGAATACAATGCAACATGGTTAAAATAGGGTAAGTTTCTGTTTTCCTAATCAACCTCATACAGATTTCTTTGAAATAAACAAAAATTGAGAAACAAAAAAATGTAAGCTGAATCTAGTAATTAAACGTGTACCTATGAAAAATGATAAATGCTCACTCTTGAATAAAGAGTATAAAATATTTAATAAATAAAAAGAAATGACTGTGCCTGCTTTGTTTTCCCTATGAAGCAATGAAAGTTTATTAAAACCAACCTTTGAAAGGCAATATAGTTTGCATCTATGACACCAGCTCTAATGTGCTATAAGTACCTTTAAGAGATGTACCTTTTATCTTAGCTTTGGAAAGCTCTGATTTTTTTTTATCTTTTTTTAACTGAAGCTAAAAGCAATTGCCTGATATTAGTTTCCATTTTATATATTTCAACCATAGGAATTTATCTCACTTACCTCTTAAGGAAACAACCCAGAGGCATGACAGACACATTCAATAACATCCTATCTATGTGGCAGACACAGTATTTTGATAAGTATTTTATTAATAATTGACTTCAGCTCAAATTGTCCCAGAGATAGCAAAGGATATGGTATTATATTTATTTTTCATTATATTTTTGAATTTTCTCTATGGGGTAGTAAGATCTAAAACTGGAATTTAATTCACTTAATATTCATACTCTACCAAGTGATGTGTTTTGAATGTGTTCCCACAGAATAGAGTCCGCCAGTAACTTCAGGAGAATATGCACTTGAATATTTTCTTCCTATTCTTTTAAAGTTTTCAAAATAAACAAATATACATTTTTGCTATAGAAAACTTGCTCATGCATAAAAGTGCACACAAAGTCCAGCACCATGTCTGCCTTCATGTTACCATGCTTCCTGCCATGATAATAGTGGACTAACCTCTGAACCTGTAAGCTAGTCCCAGTTAAATGCTTTCCTTCTTAGCAGTTGCCATGGTCATGGTGTCTCTTCACAGCAATAAAACCCAAATTAAGTCAGTGGGCAATTCACAGGCTCTGTCACAACAGCTGGAAACGAGCTATGTTGTTATATGGCTGTCATTTATTTAGAGGTAGACTCCACACAGAGTTTAAATTCTCCACCTATGGACTACAGACTGTGTATTGTAGTAGTACAAACAACATGTAGGTTTGTAAGAACCCCACATTTAAAAAAATGAGGGTGTGCTATTTATCTCTTGACACTTTAAGAACAGGTAATTGTCTTGTTTATAACACAAAGCCATTATTAAAGTAACAGTTTCTACTTCTGCCTGTAAAATATAATTGTTGACATTTTCTATAGTGAGAACATGCCCCCATCTCCGCCAGCCCAGACACGGCCACATCAGCTGCTCCACTGTGGAAATGTCCTACAACACCATGTGTTTGGTCACCTGTAATGAAGGCTACAGATTAGAAGGAAGTGCTAAGCTTACCTGTCAAGGAAATGCCCAGTGGGATGGTGCAGAACCACGGTGTGTGGGTAAGTGGCTAGGAAGCATGAGGTCTGAGCAGCTCATTTGTCCAGGATTCTGCAAGAACCTAGAACAGAACATATGTTCCTGATACATATGAATGAACATGCCCATATGCATACATGTGGTGCTGTCGATGCACTGACAGATACATTGTTAATTTATTCTAATCCTTCTAGCTTTTTTCATCTTTCTTCCTATGTGACTGCTGCAAAACTTCTAATGTCTGCTCTGTGGCCCCTCTTCCCAGCATAGTGCAACATAGTAATGTGCCCAGTCATAATCTCCCAAGTCCACCGTACTTGTCAAAGACAGAAGTACACTTTCCATTGCCAAGAAGACTTCAACCTTGAGTTCAGTTTTCTAACTCACTGAAGTTTACAGCTCCAATGGGCAAGGCACACAGACACACAAACACATAGACATATATATACACACACAAGGAGGACAACTTGAATGAATTTTTAAAGCAAATTTATAATCACTTTATTTGTTAAAGATAATTTATCCTCACTTTGTTGAAAGGAAATAACTATGAATCAGAAAATTTTTAAAGTATTTTCAGGAAAATTTTAAAAATCTGAATGTTTAATTCTAAAGTTTTTTTTTAAGTTTTCTGCAAAATTGACAATAACATAATTGTTAAAATAGAAAGTGAACTGTAAGAGGAGAGGAGATGCAGTAGAATTGTAATGAAGAAAGTCATGAACATGAAATAATAAAATATAATTTAAAAATGCAAAGAAAAGGCAAAATATAAACTGATCCTAAGAAGCTACAATAAAGCACACAGGAGGAAGACCTTTAAAGTGAGCTGCTGTGTGAACCTGTGCAAATAAATAAAAAACTGTTTATATTGCCCATGGTTCCTGGGGAAACAAAAGTTCTTAAGTGATTTAAGAAATCAGAAATGCAGACAAATATTACTTATAAAAACTGGGGAAATGCTATCATAATATTAACCATACCTCCAATAGTGACTGAAGGGTCAATTAGCAGAGCCTTTTCAAACTAGGGGAAAAATAAACTTTAAAAAGACAACAATTTTCATATTATGTAAGTTGATATAGAAAACTATCTAATTCTTATTATCAATCTACCTACTATTATCTTGTTCTCAACCTGGCCACTACTAACAACAACAACAACAACAAAAACCCTGAAACTATAAAATTGTGTGTGGGGAGGGGGAAGGGACCTTGAATAAGAATATACAGGGATGGAAAAAAAATTCAGAGGGAAAGCTGAACACAAAGTAAATATATGTATAGCAATCTTATTTGCATTATCACCCTTGATAAGTCATGCTTATGATTTTTATCTTCTTTATAGTTATTGTTAACGTATCAGCATTTTAAATTCATTTTACTGTTTTTCCTGATAAATACAAAATAAATAAAGAAGAAAAAAAACAAATATAAAAACAATCTACATCCAAAAGGATGTTCTACCAAAACAAGAAGATTTTGTCCTAGAAATTCAATAAAATTAAAATTGGGAAATCCATCAATATAACTCACAGCTTCAATATAGCAATTAGGAAAAAGGTGTGTGGTGGTTTAGTATAAAAGAAGAAATTTATTCATTTTCATTTTAAACTCATTTGTAATAGAACGTTAAGAAACTGACATTGAGGGGCTGGAGAGATGCCTTAGTGGCTAAGAGCGCTTGCTGCTCTTCAGGTGATTCTAGGTCACTTCCCAGCACCACGTGGAAGCTTAGGACAGCCTGTAACTACAACTCCAGGGGATCTGAGCCCTTTCTGGTCTCTGCAGGCACCAGGCATGCACATGGTGCACATACAAACATGCAGACAAAATATCAGTACATATAAAATAATGTCCACCATGAACCTGAAACTACCATGGAGAAACAAAACAGCTAGGTTTATGGAAACTGGGAAAAGAGAAGAATATGTGATCAACCATCATTACTCAGTGTCAGCCATTATAATGAGTCATAAGACTAGAGATACTGATATTCAGTCTCATCATGGTTGACGGATTACTAAAAAATTAAATTAATCTACCCAAGATACTGAGAATTTATCTGAGTCATATGAAAAGCAAGTAAGCATCTTGTATTTATGCTATGAGCTCTAGGACAGATGTTGAAAAGCTTGGTTTAAGTGTGCTGGGGTATGGTTCAGTTGGAGTGCTTATTCAGCTTGCAAAGTCCAGGGCTCGTCTCCCCGTACTTTGTAAAGATAAAGAGTGAAACACACACCTATAACCCTAAAAATGTGGGAAGCAGAGAGAAAAGAATAACAAATCCAAGGTCATCCTTGGCTATATTCAAGAACTACCTGGGATATTTGAATCAGTTTCAAAAGACAAAACAAATACAAATTTCAAAATATTTACATGAAATATGTAAAAAAAAAAAACCCAAACGAGTATAACTTATATTAGACAAACTATAAGATGTTTCTGAAAAGCAAAAGGGGCATGTTAAAAAACAATATATATATACATACATGTATATAATTTTATCAAAATGTTTTCTCCAAATATATATGCACACACAAAATACAGCCTTGCTCCATAGCCTAAATGGAATTTTTCTTTTGTTCTTTCTTTTTGAGATTAGAGAATGGTGCCAAGGTTTTTCTAAAAGATTTTACAGTCAAAAATCACTGCAACAGGTATAATAAAAGTCAGTCTCCTTGATTTTAAAAATACATACTACAGCTGCAAATATTAAGATAATGCAAAGACTGAAGTTAGCTTGATAAACAACATAGCTCAGTTCATGTGTTACTAAGGAAACATCACAGGTCAGTTAAGAAAAAAAAAAAAAAGAGTCATTCAAGGAATCACACAGGAAAATCTCTTAACTCTTTGGTGGAGGGATGAAATTTTTCTTATGTCTTTAGTTTACATCACTCACTGAAGCAAGTTCTCCTAAGTTATAAAATATAAATTAAAAAAATAAAACTATTGAAACAGAAGAAAATCTATTTAATATGTGTAAGTAAACACTAACCAGTCTCAGAATTTATTGAGCACAAAAACAATGGCTGATAAAGTACTCAAAAGAAAAATATTGGTATATTAGATCAAATAAAATTTAAAACATGTATTCACTTAAGTACCATGAATAAGCAATAACAAAGACAATAAAAGATTCTCAAAGTCAAAAGGTAACTGTTATATCATGAAGGGTCAACGCTACAAAAGAAGAGCAATGACTCTTGAATAGTCATTACACTTGAACCACAAATTCTCCTGTGATTTTTCTTATACTCACAGTAGACCAGGACACTAGAATAGGCCCACAAAGCTTACTCTGTGCAAAGTGTAGAGGTAAACTAGCTCCCTAGGGAAGATAACCTTTGCTGTTACAGAATGAATTAAGAGAAATCAAGTCAAGGAGGCACGTGACAGATGTTTAGGAACAGAAGTTACTGACACAGTTTGTGTATGTTCAGTTCCTTCATTTGTAATCAAGAATAGCAATACTTCTTCCTGTGTGGAATTAAATGAGTTCACACACACAAGTGTTGACAGCAAGGCTCTGCTGTAGTAGGCATTAAATACTTGTTGACTTTTATTACATGAAAAGGACAGAAGCTGTAACCAGTGGCTTCCTAGAATCTATACTACAATAATTAATAAACACATACACGCATATATTTATTCACACATTAAATCTTAGTCTGGATTTACCCCTTCTGTCTGTAGTCTACTTAACCTGCCTTCTATTGTTTTTGTCTGTGCCAAAGATAGTAAAAAGGGTCGAGGCCCCAGTTATAACACAGTTGTCTGCAGAGGTAAAGACCTTTCTAAAATATACTCACTTAGAGGCAGAACCCCCATTGGTGAAGGTGTGGGCGAGCCAGTCCCAATGTTATAAGCATGGGAAAGCTGTTCATTACTCATCTGTCATGTAGCAGCATGATTAGAGGAGAGATGCCCCTCCACCTGTACCTGAAGCAGGCTGAAGAGCTGGTCCTGAAGTCATAAGAGCAGGAGAGCTGTCCTGCAACTCAGCAGCAGTGGCGCTCAGTCCAGAGAGGGGCCTCTATACCGTGCCTGGGCAACACCATATAGCTGGCCCTGAAAGTGTAGGTGTGAGAGCTATGGCTCTGAAGAGAACAGAAGAACAGGCTCTGCCTCCTGCTTACTGCAAGGGGTGAACTCACCAGGGCAATGCTCACCCTCACCCTCACCCTCATGGTGAGAATAAGGGAGGGTTGGGAGGCTGACCAATCCTGCACTACCCAGGACCACAACCAGGGTTATGTGTTGGCCCACACCAACATCCCCCCTATCTATAATCTGCTTAGAGCATGTGGGTGAGGGATGGGATTGTCTGTCCTCTGGACCCAGGGCTAAAGAATCTCCATGACACCGGGAAATAACAGGATGTTCAGGAAGAGTCCCAGTGAAGCCCAGTGTCTATAGTGTAGCAGAAACCAAAGACCTTGAACCAGATCAATGATTCTTTGCAATGAATGTTTGCAAGTAAAAATGTGTAGATAAAGGTGTTTACTGCATGGTTCACTGTGTCACACAGCAGCTTCCATGAAAAGATTCTTTCTTTTATCCTTTTTGTTTCCTTTTTCTTTAAAATTTTATTTTGTTTCATGGGGGGGTGAGAGATGGATGGTATCTGGCAGCATGCTGTAAAAGACACAAAGAATAAATAAAAAGGAAAAAAAATTTAAAAGACAGAAGCCAAAAGCAGATAAAATAAAATCAGTTGTCAGATACATCACCGAATCCATAAAAGAAGTAGTCCACCTTAAACTTAAAATGCATAAATAATATTGTCAACAGTGATTGAACTTTCCTGAAGCAGACGATAAAAACCACAATTAGCAAAATGTCAGAGACTGTTGAGGTTTTGACAAATTTGTTATGAAAAAATAACAAAAGATGGATGGGGATATAGCTTGGTGGGTAGAATGCTTGCCTTCCTTGTAGGAAATCTGGGGTTTGATCCCACATAAAACCAGGTATTGCAGCTCATGCCATCAATCCCAATGTTCAGGAGGTAGAAACGGGAAGATGAGAAGTTTAAGGTCATTCTTGGTTGCAATGGCAAAATAGGAGGCCAACCTGGGATGCATGAGGCACTGTCTCATAAAGAAAACAAAGTACACACAAATTAAACAAGAGCTAGCCAAAGAGATAGTCCTACACTTTTTATAATGCACTGTATATGTAGTGTCACACACAATCATTTAGGGATAGAGGGTATCAATCTAAGGTAGCACAGTTACGTTTGAGGTAAAGGGACTCTGTGTCATTTCTATTTTGTGAGAATGCAAATTATATGCTGTCATTTCTCTGAGACAGAGCGACAATGTGCCACCTTCCAGAAGCCTAAAGGGGTCCTCATATCTCCACCCAGCTGTGGCAAGCAGCCCGCCAAGCCTGGGACAGTCTGTCAGCTAAACTGCCGCCAGGGATATATCCTATCTGGCGTCAGAGAAGTGAGATGTGCCACTTCTGGCAAGTGGAGTGCCAAAGTCCAGACAGCCGTGTGCAAAGGTAGGTGCCTTCATGGGGCAGGAGAAAAACCAAATTCCTGGATACGACATATTAGGAATGGGTGCCCCTCTGTGAGTTAGGCTGCATGTCCACGATTAAAATGTCAGGTAAAAACCATATATGAACTAGGAAGGTTTCCAGTTTGTAAAGGAAAGAAAAAAGTGAATTTATAAAAGTCCAGTTGGGAGAGAATGACAGAGGAAATATGACAACAAGGATGAGCGAGGGCTGACATCAGCTGACAGTTCCAATGGGGAAATGGAAATCCACGAAGAATGCCTGCTGTGGATAAAGCAGGTGAGACTGGACAGGCTTAAGGGAATAAAAGCCACAAGCACTTTGAAGCCTGTTTCTTGTTACATTAGCATTTATACCGCAGCAAGAGCAACCCATGGCAGAAAACAGGGTTACAAACAAGAAAGAGCCCCAAGAAGTAAAAACAGTATAGAGATAGACTCTTCAGAAATAAAAACGTGTGTGTCTGCACACATGTGTGTGTGTCCTCCAGAAGATAAGAGGGACTATAAAAATAAGAACTGGAGTGGATATTGTTGAGCTATCAGTAATTTGAAATATCAAACTGAGAATCCCTTTGGAATAAACAAGTAATAACTAAGAAACTTGAATATCTCAGCTGATCAACCCGAAGAGATTGAAGTAGAGATGTGAATGAGATCAAGGAATGCCACGCCTGTGACATTAAGACAACCACAAGTTGAGGGGGAAAGGGGTGAATTTCCTTTCTATCCTTTCTTCCTACTATAGAAAAATCTTCCTGAAATGTCTTGAGTCTTTAGCCCCAAGTAGCCCCATATCGTTGGGCTGACAAACTTCCTCTGAGGGAAATATCTAAATTGCAGAATTAATGAGAAAAACTTAAATTTCCAGAGAAAGAGAAATCATACCAAAGAACATGAATCTGATTCACATTACAGAAAGAAAAGCAACTATGCCCCCAGGAGATGGAGAGAAAATAAATATAAACAATTTTAAAATCCAGCCCAACTATTATTTAACTATGAATGAAAACTTCAATACTATGTTTTTTACATTATCAGTATGCATCTTCATAGGGAAAGATATGAAATGAATAGAATTCCAGAGAAGTAATAAAATGAGACACAATTTAGGCAATTTAGACATATCCATCTGAGAAATTCAGCAGAGTTCATTTAACATTGATTAGAAATAAAAGATGTATTCTAACGCATAACAAGAATTTGACTTCAAATCACTACAGTTTGATCTGTTTAACTTCAGCAGACTTAATTCAGCTTCCAGGGTTTGTAGTGTGTAAGGCTTTTTCACTGTAAAAGTGTCATAGTCTTTAATTTGCTATTTGTTTGATAGTACATTCTAGGACTGCTAATTAATTCTGATTGATAGCCTCATTTTCAAGTGTAGTTTCTGCCCTAGTCAGCTTTTATTTTCTTCTATTTATTTCTCTCTTTCAATAAAAAGACAAAATACTGACCAGAGTTTCTACAGTATCCCAGGCACTAAATAAAGCAGCTGGGTGAGAAATACTTTTTTCCTTCATATTAATTGGGGAGAGACTTCTTTTCCACAATGGCATGCTGGGTTTTCTGGTTGCGAAGAACAGAGTCTATGAGGGCTTGGGGTGTGAGCATGCCAAGAGGTTCAGGAAAGCCAGGGGCAGCTTTTGAGTTTCAGATGAAAGAACTTGCAGCTGTTCTTGAGGTATGGGGGATGAGGCTATTAGGCAGACAACGAAAAGAACCTAGGCAAAGACCCAAGCACAGGGCAATCTACAAAGTTCCATGGACTAACAGTGTTCTCATGTGGAACATGAGTTCCCAGTGGTGGAATATGAATGTAGGCTACATGGCAGGGCCAGTTCAGGAAGGAGTCCCTAAACCACACAAGATAAACCTTGCAAAGTGGTTATGTGATTCTAATCAGTTGGTAATCAGAGTATTAAAAATTATAAAGTATTCATGTAAACAGATTTTTACCACCTTTAAAATATAATTTATAAGTACATGCACGGATGTTTAATTGAGTTGTGTTTTTTTGGGGGGGGTGTGATCAGATGTGGAGGCTCCACAAATCAACTGTCCAAATGACATCAAGGTTCAGACTGGGGAACAGCAAGACTCTGCTAACGTCACTTGGCACGTCCCAACAGCTCAAGACAACTCTGGTGAAAAGGTAAGGTTAGCTTAAACATCCCCATCCCTTCTCAACAGATTCTAGATAAACAACACATCACATGATGTGGACATTTTACTCCACTCTAGTGCCATACAGTATTGCTTGTCTGTTTCACTCTAAATATTAGTGACTCATCTGTGAGATGAACCAGCATTGAGTTTTTAAATAGAAATATCAGGTAAAAATCAGACAGAAACTTTTCATTCATGAGTTTGTTGTATTGTTCTTTCTACTAAGACCCAGCACTGATGATTCCTCACTCCTTGGGTAGTTTTGAAAAATTGATTCCTAGTCATGAACGTATTTTTTAAATGATGGACTGGAAAAGATGATATATTGGCCAAGCTAAAAGGTGGGCTGTCAGCACTGCTTAGTGTTCCTAGATCTAGCCTTCCTCAGCTTTTTAACCTTAAATTACTCTCCCTGGCTACAGACGATCAGCCATGAGAAACTAGGGAAGAGCTTCATTTAGGAATTAGGAATTCAGTTTCCTGTTATAACTACACTCTGTCCAGATGTGTGCAGATATTGTTAAACAGCATTTTGCTTTCACAGCTGCATGTGAATATGGATAAACTCTTCCAGGCAGGATATATTGGGGATGGGAAGCAAAATAATAATTGTTCTGATAATTGTGTTGAATATATTTACATTCAAAGTAGCTTTTAAAATTCTGACCTCTAGGATTAAACATAAGGCAGTGTCTTCAGGCAGGTTGTGACTGCTTTCTATTAAACATACAAATATATGCCATCTTCACTGATATCAAGCAGAAAGTTGCATTTTAGAAGCTGATGAGACATTGCAGTAAGTGTAGCACCAGTGTGTATACAGATGCAGAAATCATGTATCCATTAGTCTCTGAGAAAGTCAGCCCAGACAGTGTCAACAGGAAGCAGGAAGCAAATCTTCATCTCTTCTGCCTGCTCTTAGGCAGGGTCTCAAAGGTTGAACCAATACATCATTGTGTTGCATTCCCTGTTCTCAAGAGAGTCAAGGAAAGTTCTTCAACGTTACCTTGGTTTTTCTCTGTAACTCTTACATTCTTATAACCAACTCATGCAGATGAGTACAAACCACTTCCTGTGCCTGACTCTTGACTTCCAACCCAGTCATTGTCACCCTGCAGAATAGTTCAACTCCTACAACAATTAGCTGGAAGAATGTCGGGATAAGCTTCTAATATTATGATGTTTAATTCAGTCATATCTCGTAAAAGCCTTCTGCCATGTAAAGTAACATCCACAAGTTCCAGAGGGGAGGTGGATGTCTTCTGGAGACTGTTTAGGGCCTACAACCATGGAGCAGAACTCAAATGCACCAAAAAAGAAGGTAAATAGAAACAAAATGAGAAGCTGGATTTATAAGAAAAAGCTATTGTGTGTGGCTTGTGGTCAAAAAGTAGTCAGACTCAAAGCATAGTCGGAGAAGTCTGCCAGAGAGAGAGGGAGATTCTGGAAGTTTGAGGAGAGGAGGAGAGTGCCAGCCAGGGAAACACAACAGGATTATTAGGCAGTGTTCAGAGCTGGTTTGAAATACTGTGTTTCTGTGTGTGGACTGGCACCTCGGAGCCCTTTCTCCCTAGAGGAACACCTAACCCAGTCTTGATATTAGGATGAAGAAATAGGACCTGCCTGGAGTAGATGCTGAGCTGATCCACCTTGGGACCTCTTGCCCTTTCTGGGGAGGGGATGGAGGGATGGGGAGGAGGGAGGCTGAAGGCTGACCAGGAGGGGGAAGAAAGGGGGAACAAGGGGATACATAGATAAAAAAAGGACTTTATTTTATAAATAAAAAGAAAGAAATTGGTAATAATTTGTTAATTTAATCCATTTGTTAATTTAAGAAAGATTAATCTGCATGGTTATGTTAATATATTCAGAACCAATAGGACTTTTTGGAACAGGCATAAGGGAGCAGGTGAGGTGACTTTTCTGCAACAATAGAGGACAGTAAAAAGAGGGAGAGGCAAGAACTGTAGAACTCCAGAACTTACAGTAACAATGCACAACAAGGTGGGTTGCCTTTCTCTTTGATTGTTCTTTAGGACAATTTTTAAAAGGGAGATTTATTGGTGGGAAATTAGGATGCTAAATTACAGATAGAGAGTGATCAAGACTATAATCATATGACTCAACTTGAACAAACACAACCGGGAGAGAAACCAATAGAAAATAACTGTTTGTCCCCAGTCACAGGCTTGGTTACTTTGGGATATAAAAACAACTTTCTCTGTAATCAAAATCCACTTTCCAGGATTAAAAAGAAGGAGCTCGCTATCTAAATAAAAATTTGAATCTTATATACACATCAAAGCTGTATCCTGCTATTGCCCAGAGCTGACCCATGGAATTGGAAAGTCAGCTCTGTGGATGCCCTTTTATTTATTCTATACCCTCACCCCTGATTGGGCTTCCCTAGAGCCAGAGTTGGTACAGTCAGCAGAATCAAATCCACTCCAACAACATCATTGTCCTCCACACCAGCAATGCTTCATTATACTGCAAAGGGATTCTACAGGCATTATGAGACAATAGGTTTAGAGATGAGGCTACCTTTTATTGTCTAAGTGAGCCCTGCTTGATTATCACATCTCTTAAAAAAAGGAGCACCAGTCCCAGCTCTGACTAGGGAAAGATGTTCTGATGGAAGAAGAGCTAGACGATTCGACAGGCTTCTGAGAGAAGGGCTCTCCCAGCATCGCTGGCTTTAGAAGCTGGAGGAAGCCTCCATTCTAAAAGCCCATTCTGGAAGCTTCTATGCTAGAATAGCAAACAACCAGACTAATCACTGCTGATAATCTTGATGTCAGTCTAGTATGAGCCATTAGCATCTTGATCCGTAAGACTATGGTGATAAGTGTGTGCTGTTTGCATCTGCTGAGTTTGAAGGATTACGACACGGCAATAGGCAACTATTGAGCAAGAAGTGATTTTGAAGACAGGTTCACTTTCTCATTTAACTAATGTTATTGTCATCTCAATATCTCTGAGACACTCAGAAAAATTAGGATGCAATTACTGCCTCTGTCATCCCTCCCATACATAGATTCCACAGGAGACCTTATGGGGTGCCCTTGACCTGCCCCACACAGTTCCTGAACTTGGCACTGTGCTCAAGCAGAATGTCTTCTGCCACTCTGTCAGTTTCAGGGCCTGTAACACAGTTTACAAGTTCTCAGTGACCAAAGGACCAACCTAAGGTGGAGTAAGGCAGAATGGCTTTCTGTTCCCCTTAGCCTTCAGGACTTCACCTTGACAAAATGGAAGCCAAGGCTAGCTCATGATTAGCCTCTCTACCAGTTACTTTTTTATTGCTGATAAAACATTATGAGTAAGAGAAATTTATGGAGAGAGAATAGTTTATTTAAGGATTATAGTTCCAGACACTTGACTCCAGTATGGTGGGAAGGCATGGCAACATGCTGCAGGCATGGAAGAAGCTGATTGGTCACATCCTCAACTACAAACACAAAACAGAGAATGACTGAGTGTAGAGTAAGGCTGTGAACTCTCAAAGCTCCCCTCCCCGCAGTGATGTACTTCCTCCAGAAAGCCTACACCACCTCCCCAAACAGAAACCAGGGACCAAGCGTTCAAATACCTGAGCTTATGGGAGCATTTCTCCTTCAATCCACCATAACATCCTACTTCCCTCACTACCCACAGTACTCGATCAAGCCTCCTGCCTGCAACATTCACCAGAGCAAGAGCCGACACCTGTCTACATTCATGTGTGTTCCTAAACTCCAAGAGATTGCAGTCAATCTCACCAAATACTCACTGCATTAGAGAGAACATTAGGCTTCTACTGCCGAGGAAGCTTCTATCAGTCAGTAAAGTATCAGTCTGCAATACATGGGTGTTCTGTGGGATGGTCTGAAGCAGCCACTTCATGTGAGGCAGACACTTTCCCTATGGAAAAAACAGAAGTTTTTTAGAACTCTACCCCAGTGAACTGTTTCACAGAATCTCTCTGCTCCTGTGAGCTCATGGGAGTGTGGGGCCACGAACCTATTTGGCAGATTGAGTATTGGCCTCCTGCCAATTTGTCTGTCCATAGGGGTTTCGTTTAAAACATGGCATTATTTGGGCTAAAATCCTCTGTTCTGGGATTTTAGCCACAATAATATGCAGAAGAAATATACAGTCTTTTAAATAACATTCTTAAAATATGTAGAAACCCATAATTATTTCATTCTAAATAGGTAAAAAGTATAAAATTACTGGTTGAGTTTCTCCCAAACAAAATAATCAAATGTATTTATCTTTTTAGTCATTTTATATTTTGTTGGTATAATGTACAATTCTTATTCTAATTCATTATTGGTTAATGATTAGTTTTTCACATTATGCATATTTCCTTCCCAAAACTATAACTGTTCATGTTTATTTCATAGCCACATTTATCAGCCCATTTTTGAATAAGTACACAGTCATGAGGTTGTGGGATTTTCCCTTTAATAGCAGGGGACCTGAACTTTCCTTATTCTTGAGGGGTTTAAGATTCATCTTTTGTTTGGTGTGTTTAGAATACTTTCCTTCAGAGAAGTGTGTGTGTGTGTGTGTGTGTGTGTGTGTGTGTGTATGCAGTAATCTTATAGAACTTCTACATGTCCAACAGCTCTCTTATTCTAGACTAGAATTTAAAGAGTCTTTGGCAGGATTGGTAGGAGGTGATATGCCCCCATTTCTAGATGAATTTTTTTCTCCCTAAGTCTTGTGGAAATTTTTCACTATTCATAAAATCATCTAAGATTTTCTTAGGTTGTTCTTTATTGACTTTTGCCTCATACATCAAGAGTCGTTTTTACAGTTTCTGCAGCTATACTATCAGTTTCTTCAGTTCAGAGTTTTCTTCTCTATTTTTAGAGTAGTTGTTTGTTCTATTTTCTTTTTCAAGAATGTTCTGACTTTTTCTAGGAAGATGTGAACATTAACATCTATTTACCCCCAAATAGGGCACCACAAGAGACTGAAGAAACAATACTATCTGTCTAGCTTGGCAAATGAGTTCATTGGGTGTTAGTGACTCACAAACAGCTGGGTAACCAGAAAGCCTATTTCCTTCCCCAACCAACTGACCACTCACAAAACCAGCCTTCTGAGTGGTCACTGCCCAGCTTGCAGTGTTCTCTGCTGTAGCATTTTCCCCCCAGCAACTGTCCTTTCTTTAAGTGACCTACTAGATTTAATCAGCTCCCTCCCCTCACCCACCCGTGGGTCTGGGTGTTAGGGGATCCATTGGAGCATGGGCAAAACACGAGTGACTATAGCACTGAAGACAATGATTTCCTGTCTCCTAGCGACCTTCAACTGACATTCATTTCATGGGAGGGGCCATTTCGATGAGCTTTGTGTAGCATGTAGAAACTCCAGTTTTGAGCCACAGCACACACAAGTATTATAATAAAAACATGGCTAACACAAGGGTCTGCACCGTACTTTTCACTTAGCATGGTTGAAGATACTTAATATAATACCTAAGAACTCTGACACTAATATCATATCCCAGACGATCAGAATACAAGTTATCACCATACTTTAAGAAGGAAAATTTTTATTACCCATCAATAAAATATTCATAATCTGAGCTCAGGTCTATGAGTGAAGAGATATAATATGGAAATCATAAAAAATATGTGTAAGTTGAAGTATAAAACTGTTTACAAAACAAGTAAAATTTGGAAGCAAATTAAAAGTTCATCATATTTTTCTGAAAGAAATGATATTTTGTATAGAACATGAAAGGGACATGTAAAAGCTCTCTTAAATTCTGAAGATTACTCAAGAGAATAAGGGTTCTGCTGTATCATGCTTAAAACACAGGAACCAACATGTTCCACCTCTATAAACTGTGGAAAGAGTGGTCTAAAAGCTACACCACAGGGATGTGCTTCATCCTTCCTTTTCTCTTTATGAAACATCATTATCATCTTAGCCCTTTGCTGATAATATAGAAATCAAAAGAAGATAAATGTACTATTGACATTATCAAATATTTATTTGTCTTCCATAAGGTGTCAGTTCATGTCCATCCAGCCTTTACCCCACCTTACGTCTTTCCCATTGGAGAAGTGGCCATCACCTACACGGCAACCGACTCATCCAGTAACCAAGCCAGCTGCACTTTCTACATTAAGGTTATTGGTAAGTCTTTTCCAAATCATGTGGGTGGAGAGATGCTAAGGAAGAGACCTGTTTGGAACCTGGTAACTTCTTGAATTTGGTGATAGAAGAAGAGTTGAAGATGACTCTCTGGTTTCGACTCTATACTTCTGAGGTTGACATTATCTCTCCAGTTTCCACATCATCACAATCATCACTGTTAGCAGGTACTCCCCTGTGCCTCCCCTGGTTCATCCAAAGGATGATGAAAAGTGTAATCCCCTGTTAAGTTAACGTGGAGTTTTAATTAATTAAGCATTCAAATCACAGCCTGACACACATGAAGCTCTGCATAAAAGCTAGATAATAACATACTCAAATTTTGTTGGTAAAAATGTATTTTTATGTGTATAAGTGTTTTGACTATGCATATGTATGTGTACCATATGTGTACCTGGCATCCAAGGAGGTCGTGAAAGGGTATCACATCTCCCAGAAATTAAGTTAAAGACTGTTGTCAACCATCATGTGGATTTTGGGAACCAAACCCAGAACCTCTGGAGCAGCCAGTGAGCCATCTCTCCAGCCCCTACACCTCACTCTGGTTCTTATGGTTTTATTTTCATTGTATTTAAGTTTAAAATATCAAATTCATCTTAGCCTATAGAGTTTGCACAGCTACTTGAAATAATGGATGTATCTCAAACTAGCCTATTAGCCTATGAGTTATGAGTTTAGGTTAAAAGTAAACAAGGAACTCAAAATAAAATAGTCTAACTCATCTTCTAGTTTCCCAGCTGTGTTTTCCATGTCGTTTTAAACACAGGTTTTACTGGCATGAAAAACTGATCTTTTTATCTGACTTAATGATTTCAAACATGGAAGTGTAATTTAAGAGTCTGCCAAATATGAGTCTTTCATAAGAAAAGTTGGGATGGTGCAATAGAAAATATGTTACTTGGGTGTCTAGCTAAACATTAGCTGAATTTCCTAAGTTTAAAAGACAAAGGAGAGGGGGACATAGGAGACAGGTAACAGGGAGACAGAGACTGGAAAAAGTCCTCAAGCCTACATATTTATTCTTGTCTTCAGGGTGCAGATGGGGTCAGAGAGCTGCAAGGCAAGAGGTGATGCTGATGCTGGCATCTGAGTGCTGCCCGGCCTACGTGGAAGTGGGCCTTCCCTATTCTTTGCAGTCTGTGCATCCACTGGCACCTCCAATCAGCCAACAAACAGCAATCGATTAAGTCTTAGTTTTCTCCTGTACCTATGATTTTAAAAGCAGATAAACTTAGCTAATCTGGGAATGTTGGTTTGCAATTCCTTTGTGGGTGAATGATGACTGCTTCCAGACTCCATGATTAACCCTGAGTTGACTTGATTCACTGTCATCAAAGATCACTGACCTGCCATGAGAATGTCTCCTTTTTTTGCTTTATTCAGCTCCTTGTTCTGAGTGCCTGCTAGAGGCCATGTGCTGTGCTGTTCGGTGGAGACTGGAGTGTCAACAAAGAGGACTTTATTACTGGGTTACAGGGCTAGCAATCTAAAAGCACTAAGCCAAAATACTATCCTTATGGAATGGCAAGTGGAGTAAGAAAGATAGAACATAGGTCAAAACAGAAATGCATGCATTCTCAGGGGTACAGCTCATTTGATATCAGAATGTGCTTTTGTGCACAAATCCAAATGCCTTGGCCATAGTGCCATAACTAAAAGTTGTTAACTTAATGACTTCAGGCACTTTCCTTAAGTTTTTCTGGCCTATGTCCTCACATAAAAAGTTAAAATAGTAATTTGTATTCTCTCCTTCAGACTTCAAAGGTATGTGATTAAGAACACTTTAAACATGTAAAATCTATAATCAGATTGAAATTCCTTCCTGTGCAATTTCTGTCATACATATATGATATTTAAAATTATATAAATAATTTTATCATATCCAATCAGTGCTTTAAAGTATGGCTTCCCATCCTACCTTAAAGCCAATCACACTCTGTTGTTGTGATAAGGCACTGTGATAAAAAACAATTTAGAAAAAATCTTAAAAAAATAAAAAAACAATTAGGGGCTTGAGAGATAGCTCAGGGGTTAAGAGCACTGTCTGTTTTTCCAGAGGTCCTGAATTTAATTCCCAGGAACCACATGGTGGCTCACAACCATCTATGATGAGATCTGGTGCCCTCTTCTGTATACTGTATATATAATAAATAAATAAACCTTTTCTTTAAAAAAAAAAAAAAAGGAAAGGACTTGTTTGGAATATAATTCCAGTTTACAGCTAATCACTGAGAGGGAAATTGAGGTAGGAACTCGAAGCGCCTAGTCACATCACTTCTACAGCCAAGGGCAAAGAGAAGCAAATGCACCCATACTGCCTGCACACTTGCTTATGCTCAGCTAGAGTTTTTTCACTCTTACACAGTTCAGGATCTCTATCTGGGAAATTATACCACCTACAGTCAAGGTGAGTCTTTCCATCTCAACAACCAGAACAGTCTCACGCAGATACCCCACAGATCAACATGGCCCCTCAATTGAGACTCTTTTCTTAGATGATTCTGGGTTGTGTCAAGTTGACAGCTAAAACTCACCAGCTGCCACCCTTCAACTTGAATTCTAATGCTCAGTGAGGTCGTCAAACTTGAAGGTCACAGTCTGTGCTTCCAGTCAGGTTTGGACACTCATCCTTAATAAACCAGTTAAAGGAGTCAGATCAATACTACAAAGAAAACAATTAATTCATTGTGGCCACATTGAAAAAAATGATAAGGAGATCTAGCAAACCCCCAAGTCTGTCTCTGGGACCCTGAAGTGTGATTACAGTTTAATTGATGGGCCAAGGATGTAAACATCTAAGCAGTCTACCTCAAAAAGTAGCCCGACCATCACTGTCTGGGCTTCAGTCTCATCCTATAAGTTGTCTAGCAAATTGTTAGAACTCTGTGAAACCTCTGGGAGCTCCTTCTCTTCCAGTTGCCTTTCCCTTATCCCAGCAGATTCCTTGAGAATATTGGGGGTCTGTATTTTGGGGGGTCTGTTGTTTTAATAGTCTGATAGAGTGGGAGGCCCAGTGGTCTGCTGGAATACCTTCATTTCTGCTAGGCTGGTTACAGTTACCTTAAAGGATAGTCATGATGTCTTTGTCTGATTCCATGCTCTGCAGACGTGGAACCGCCTGTCATAGACTGGTGCCGCTCTCCACCTCCAGTCCAGGTCGTAGAGAAGGAGCATGCTGCCAGCTGGGATGAGCCTCAGTTCTCAGACAACTCTGGTGAGGATGCGCAGATCATGCCAGCTGTGTAAAGCTGGCCAGGTTTTACTCTTAAAAGAATAAGTGGCAGCTAAGAATGCAAAATAGCCCCAAATGGTATGTGTTAATACTCAGATTATTTAGCATTTGCTCTTTCTTAGCCATTGGACTTTCTCTTTTTTTAATACTTACTGGGCATTTATTTAATTTTCACTAGGTTTTGAACTTTCAGGTTTTAATGAGTTTGCTAAATTGAGTTATAATGCCCTGGAAATATATATATGGAAAGAAATGAGTTCCTACTGGCTTCCCCAGCTGAATTCTGTATATTCACACTGATTCTCAAACATTCCTTGAATAAATTATAAGAGGTCATAGGAAGTAGGGAAATCCAAGCTAATGTAACTGAAGTTGATTTTAAAAACCTTCCCTAAAACAACAAGGAAAGTCAGATCAGTTTCTTAAACTGCCAATATTCTAACAGATGGAGTCAAAGATACTTCTGTTTAGCAAAATTCTTTAATTTAGTAGGATTTTTGAGTCCATTATTTCTCTGATACAGATACAGCTTATTGAGCCTTTTATTCTCTTGTAGTAGACTAGTCATGCTGTAGATTGCTCAGCCAGTTTGCATAAATAGAAATAAAAGCACGTCAGAAGAAAAGATAGTGGTATAACTGCAGAATGGTGCAACTGAGAAGTCACACCCTTTCTTCCCCCCTAGGGGCTGAATTGGTCATTACCAGAAGTCACACACAAGGAGACCTCTTTCCTCATGGGGAAACCATAGTGTGGTATACAGCCACTGACCCCTCAGGCAACAACAGAACCTGTGACATCCACATTGTCATCAAAGGTACTCTCTCCACCAGACCCTTGCCCAGCCTAGCTGACATTCGGTATATGTAATCACTATAGTCCTCTGGGGTGGGAGGGATAGACTGTGAGTGCTGAATTTTCAAGTTGAAATGCTGACAGATTTTAAGTTTCTAGTTGTAATCCTTAAGCTTGTGACAGATCTTCTATGAGGGTAGCCTTTAACTACTGTGTTAACTAGAGTACCCTAGAGGAAAAGACCTAGTTATAAAGAGAATTACTGAGTTGCCTTAGATGGTATGGGCTGGAGAGTCTAGCCATGGTTTCTGAACACTGGTGATGAAGAGAACCAGGCATTGCTCAGTCCAAGAAATTGGAAGCGTGAAGGGTGTGTCCTTTGTCCTCATGATGCAATCGCAGTCCAGTGATGAAGGCCTGGAAGCTCATTGGAGAGTCACTGGGAAACTAAAAAGCTACGAGAACCTGGATGTGTCCAGGAATCCCAGCCACATCAATACATGCACTAATTCAGGAGAATGGACCTGAATTAGTCCATTACCCACTGGCTTTCTCTTCCAACCTTTTATCCCACCCCATCTCCCAGCCTATTGGAAGGAACTGCCCATGTCAGGGCAGGTTCTTAGCCCTGTTGATGACTCTCCCACTGGTCAGTCATCTCTGGAAACACCTTTACTTATTCCCCTGGGGGGGAGGGGGTACTTTACTATTCTTGTAGGCATCACTCAACCCAGTCAAGATTGTAGTCAAGTTTTACCATCACAACTGTAGTTTTATGAACTTTTTTCCTGATAATTGCAAAGTGTTGCTTTAAAGACCCCAAAATGTCTTTGTCACACAATGTTATCTAGGTTTTATCTTTATTCAAGCAATTATGCTAGAAGCAATAGTATAAGGTCAGATATATGTCTACTTTCTCATAAAAAGTGCAGAACTCCCAATTGCACATTGGTACAACTTTTCAACATCTGCCCACAATACAAGAAACCACAAATTAGTCAGTGTTGCTCTCCCATACTGGGGACTCTTGGGAAAATGCTCCTAGAAATAGCGGAAGGCAGGAAGAGTCTTCTGCTTAGCTCGGTATTAATTCCTGGACTATGCTGCTCCAAAACTATAATTGAATAATACAGTGTTATTTTGACACAGGTTCCCCCTGTGAGGTTCCCTTCACCCCTATAAACGGGGACTTTATCTGTGCCCAGGATAGTGCTGGAGTGAACTGTACCCTGAGTTGCCGAGAGGGCTATGATTTCACAGAAGGGTCTACTGAGAAGTACTACTGTGCTTTTGAAGATGGTATCTGGAGACCACCATATTCTACTGAATGGCCCGACTGTGCTAGTAAGTTCCAGTTCTGAACCTTTTCAAGTGTGTCTTATATTGAGAATCATACACAGAAATTGTATCTTATAATGAGAATTAGCGGGAAGGGCGTCATGAATCAGCCAGGTGTATGGTTCAAAGTATTAGCCATAAGAGTCTGGCTAGAGACTGGGTTACATAGAAAGGCAGAACTACCTTGATCTTTTCCTGGTTTACCAAAAAATGCTTGAAGAGGTTTGTGAACATGGAATTCTTGGAAGCATGAATCTAGAGATTCTTAGTGAAGGAACTTATGTAACTTAACATCCTGTGTAGGTGATGTAAAAGGAACTTATGTAACTTAACATCCTGTGTAGGTGATGTAATAAGTAGGTTGTGTGATGTCTTTAGATTTAACTTAGATTCAGAGCTGCTAATTCTAAATGTGTGCGGGGGTGGGGGGTGGGGGGATTAAGTGGGGGGGCGGGTACTGGGACTCAAACCCTGAGGTCACCACATCCTAGACTCTAGCAGCCCATGATGCAAGCTTTCGCTACAAAAGCAAAGTTGCCTCTGTGGAAGTTACACTTCCAAAGATTATGACTATACATTATAGTTAAAACTTTTAAATGTCTGTTAGTTGAAAATGCAAACGCATAATAAAACCTTATATAAATTTAAACAACTTTGATGTAGTTGAGATCAAAGGCTCTCTTGTTCCCCCTAATGCTCCTTTTCTCATAGGACTGGAGGGTAAAGAATACTAGATCAAAGCAAACTCATCTCTGCAAAGGAGCCTAGCACCACTGGGCTGTGGTTTATTGTGGCCAGTGGATGCCTGAAAACCTTCACTGCCACCTCTGCCTAAGAAAACAATCTTATAAATTACATCAGAATACAAAAAAAAAAAAAAAAAAAAAAAAAAAAAAAAAAAAAAAAAAACCAACTTTAAAATACTTTAAAAGTTAGCATACAAAACACTAACCCTCACTTTGGAATTACCACACATGTATCATGACCCTTTGTAGTCTCCTTAGGATTCAGATTTGAGTTTCAGTTTTTCCATAGAAAACTAGATCCCTGGGCTGGGGATATTGCCCCTCAATAGAGCATTTACCTAGCATAAAAGGAGGAGGGGAGGGGAGGGGAGGG